>JABUQX010064860.1:57500-65000 GCA_015478945.1 Trachelipus rathkii
ATGTCCTCTGAAGTCAGCAGATTGTGTGAACACAATATAAAAATTTTCCTTCCACCAAATTCAACCCACTTGTACAACCATTGAATGTTGCAGTTTTCAACCTTTAAAGGTTTCTTAGGAAAATTTTAACAGAATTACAAGGAGGGTGTTGGAAAATACCAAACCACTTTAAGCTGTAATATTTTTCCCAACATTCTTTATTACAATTTCTAAATGCACTTGCCAAAACATGGAAACTTAAATGTAGTGTCAGGATTCAAATCCTGTAAGGATTTATCCTTTGGATAAAAACCAACGTTTTATAAAAATTTGAAAAAAGAATCTCCAACGAAAAATACCACAGAAGTCTGGAAGTTAGCAAAAATTTCTTGAAGTGGTTCAGAAAATGAGTCACGAACAGTCTAAATGAAAGCTAGGTAGAATGATAAATGTAACTTACCAGGAGTCCTTTATATCTACAAGAGACTTACGAGAGTGCTCCACCTCAGGACCCAAGAACCAATTTTGGCTGAAGATGCACGAACCAGAAACAATAGTGGTAGAAAAAGGTAACTATATTCTGTGGTTAAATATGATGTTGACCAAAAACAACCAATATATTACCTGGCTCAGGTTCTAAGAATGAATGAAGTGGAAAATACAGGCACCTGCTCAGAAAAATTTCTAAGAAAATATGAATCCTCCAAAATGGTAGAGCAGGTTGCTTTTGCTTCGCCCTCCCACTGAAAAAAATTGCTAATGACATAAAGCAAATATAAATAAAATTACTCAAATTAGTTGACAATTATTATATCATAAAAATAAAGCCCTGTATCTGTTGGAGAGTTTAACATCGATAGAAATCTATTAAAAAGTGTACAAATTCTAATATAAGTTAAAAAATAAGGTAAAATCAAAAAAATATGTAATAAAATTTTAAAACTGAAAAACAGGAGGTACAAATTTTTATAAAAATGTAAAACATTTAAAGTCATTTTTGTAAATGGCTTTTTTGAATTATATTGCTAATTTTATATTTTTCATATACCGTAAGTACAATGTAAAGGATTTAAAGGCATATTTGAAAATGCATTATTTTGGAGTTATTACTTTAGTTTTTATAATCTTTTTTCATTTTTATTTTAGTTTTATAATCTTTTTTCATATACCATAAGTACAATGTAAAGGATTTAAAGGCATTTTTGTAAAGCCATTATTTTTGAGTTTTAATCATTTTATTTTGTATAATCTTTTTTCATATAAGAATATATATGAGCATGTATGAGCATGAACATGTATGTATGTGTACTTAAAGTATTAGTCATACCGTATATATTTGTATTTTTTAATTTTTTTTTTGTCAATTTATCATTTTCCCCCATCCTCTTACCATTTTCCCCCGATACAAAATTTTGATACCACGTTTTTTTAACGCAAGTAAAATATCATTATAGTACAGTTTTTTTATTATTCTTTTTATATATAATTACTCTTCAGGGGATGATCCAATATTTTAGATTTTGGGACCCCATTTTAGCCCCCACCTAAAAATGAACATCAAATTCGGAATTATCAGCCGATTTTGACCCTATAAACACCAAACTGTAGCTTTTTTTGGCCTCTAAAACGTTGTTTTCCGGGGGTTTTCTGTGTCTGTAGTCATTCTTTCAAAATTTTCAATTTTTCAAAACCCATGTTTTTGACATTTTTCGTATCAACTTCCAGAATTTTTTTGGAATGACTTCAAACTTGAAATATGCATAGAATGGTCCATTACCTACAATAATTACGTATTACATTTTCAATTTTTTTAGTTCTGTGTAACTTCCAGCGTTGTGTCCAATTTCCAAACCCATTTTTTTTTTTTTGAAATGAAAAATTGCGATAATTTTTTTCCTGCTCGGGCGAAGTGAATGAAATTTTCAGGGCATATGTAGTCAGGGGAGAGGCACATTTTTTACTTAGATAATTTCTTTGTATATGCATTAGTTTGGATTTATTCTTGGAACAAATTTAAAAAAAAAATTTGGAAAATTTTTAAAAAATTTTCTTTAGAGTATACAAAAAAATTATTTAAGTAAAAAAGGTCTATCTCGCCCAACTATACAAGCCCTGAAAATTTGATGTTGATCGGATAAGTAAGAAAAAAAATATCTCAATATTTCACTTTTTGGAACGATTAAATTTTTGAAAAAGTGAAATATTGAGATATTTTTCTACTTATCCGATCAACATCAAATTTTCAGAGCTTATATAGTTGGGCGAGATACACCTTTTTTACTTAAATAATTTTTTGTATACTCAAAGAAAATTTTTAAAAAATCTTCCAAACTTTTTCTGAAAATTTGTTCAAGAACAAATCCAAAACTATTGCATATACAAAGAAATTATCTAAGTAAAAATGTGCCTCTGTCCCGACTTCATATGCCCTGAAAATTTCATTCACTTTGCCTGAGCAGGAAAAAAATTTCAAAATAAAAAAAAAATGGGTTTGGAAATTGGACAACGCTGAGCACAGAACTCAAAAAATCAAAAATGTAATACGTAATTATTGTAGGTAATGGACCAATCTATGCATATTTCAAGTTTCAAGTCATTTTGAAAAAAATTCTGGAAGTTGATACGAAAAATGTCAAAAACATGGGTTTTGAAAAATTGAAAATTTTGAAAGAATGACTACAGACACACCCGGAAAACAACGTTTTAGAGGCTAAAAAAAGCTACAGTTTGGTGTTTATAGGGTCAAAATCGGCTGATAATTCCGAATTTGATGTTCATTTTTAGGTGGGATGAAAACTGGGGCCAGCCCCAGCCAAATATTGGATCATGCCCTTCAATGACTATATTTTGCATATATATTAAATAAATATACAGAAGATAAACGATGTAATTGTAGTGAATTTTTTTATATCTGAAAATTTTGAAAAAATTTACCATTTTCCCCGTTTTACGGTATGTTTTCTTTTTCGTATATCACTTCTTAACCAATTTTATTTTAAATTTAAACAAATGTTCAAATTCCTTAAAATCTTTCGAAATTCTGCAAAATTAAAACGATTGTCTAGATAATTGAAAAAATCTATAAAACTATTATTTACTCTGAACATCTGCAGCGTTTAATCTTAAGGGGAGACAAAATCAAAATCAAAATTTTCACATTTTTTTTTTATTATCTAAATTAGTAGAAAAATTCCTCCTGAACATCATGGTGTAATTATTTTTTAAAAATTCTAAATAGTTTTTTAGATACAGAAATTTATTTAGAGAGGTGTCGAACTAAAAAATTTCAATTCCAGTCAAAATTGCAATTCCAGGTTTAGGATCAAAAAATGTTTTATTTATAATTATAGAAAATCTAATTTTTTTTTTCATATTCTCAACCTCTAGCTCATTCTTTGGATTTTACTGAGTCAAATAAATGGAGCCGGAGCCGGAGCCGGAGCCGGAGCCTGGGTATATTTTTCATGAAATAATTTTTTTTAGATGAAAAATTTATTGGCAGAAGATGTGCTGAACAATTTTCAAATAGTACAGAATCCTTAGTCGGATCCGGATCCGGATCCGAAGTCAGAGCCGGAGTCGAGGTCGGAGCCGGAGCCGGAGCCGGAGTATGATTTTTTTTCGAAGAATAATTTTTTAGGAGATCTGCTGAACAGTTTTCAAATAGTGCAGAAACTTTATTCGGATCCGGAGCTGAAGCCGAAGTTGGAGCTGGAGCCGGAGCCCGATCCTGGGTATGATTTTTTTTCTAAAAATATATTTTTAGGTGAAAAATTTAATGCCAGAAGACGTACTGAACAATTTTCAAATAGTACAGAAACCTTAGTCAGATCCGGAGCCGAAGGTGAAGCCGGAGCCGGAGCCGGAGCCAGAGCCGGAGCCGGAGCCGGAGCCTGGGTATGAATTTTTTTCAAAAAACTTTTAGGTGAAATTTAATGCCAGAAGACGTACTGAACAATTTTCAAATAGTGCAGAATCCTATGTCGGATCCGGATCCGGAGTCAGAGCAGGAGTCGAAGTGGGAGCCGGAAGTCGAGCCGGTGCGCGGGTTTTCGAAAATTTTTTTTAGGTGAAAAATTTATTGCCAAGTGCTGAACAATTTTCAAATGGTGCGAGCTATAACGATGGATCTTGGATCCGGAGCGGGCTCCTGTTCTGGGTATAAATTTTTAAGTAAATTTTTTTAAGATGTAAAATTTGTTGCCAGAAGACGTGCTGAACAGGTTTCAAATAGTGCAGAATCCTTAGTCGGATCCGTTTCCGGAGTCGGAGCCGGAGTCGAAGTCGGAGCCAGAGTCAGAGCCGGTGGTATAGTATAAATTTTTTTTCAGAAGAATATTTTTTTAGATGAAAAATTTATTGCCAGAAGTCGTGCTAAACAATTTTCAAATAGTGCAGAAACCTTAGTCAGATCCGGAGCCAAAGGTGAAGTCGGAGCCGGGCCGGAGCCGGAACCTGGGTATGAATTTTTTTTAGAAAACATGAAAATTTAATGCCAGAAGACGTACTGAACAATTTTCAAATAGTGCAGAAACGCCCAGTCCAGGTCGGATCAGGTCCGGATCCGGATCCGGATTCGGAGACGGATCCTGGGTATAAATTTTTTCAAGAAATAATTTTCTTAGATGAAAAATTTATTGCCAGAAGACTTGCTGAACAATTTTCAAATAGTGCAGAATCCTTAATCGGATCCGGATTTGGAGTCGGAGCCGGATTCAAAGTCGGAGATGGAGTCGGAGCCAGAGTATGATTTTTTCGAAAAATATATTTTTTTAGGTGAAAATTTTATTAATAGAAGACGTGCTGAACAATTTTCAAATAGTTCAAGAAACCTTAGTCGGATCGGATCGGAGCCAAGGCAGATCCTAGTATGAATTTTTAAAAAAAATATTTTTAGGTGAAAACTTTATTGCCAGAAAACGTACTGAACAATTTTCAAATAGTTCAGAAACCTTAGTCAGATCCGGAGCCGAAAGTGAAGTCGGAGCTGGAGTAGGAGCCGGAGCTGGAGTCAGAGCCGGAGCCTGGGTATGAATTTTTTTCAAAAAATATTTTTTTAAGTGAAAAATTTAATGCCAGAAAACGTACTGAACAAATTTCAAATAGTGCAGAAACCTTAGTCGGGGCCGGATCCGGATCCAGATTCGGAGCCTTATCCTTGGTATAAATTTTTTCAAGAGATAATTTTCTTAGATGAATAATTTATTCCAGAAGACTTGCTGAACAATTTTCAAATAGTGCAGAATCCTTAATCGGATCCGGATTCGGATTCCGGAGTCGAAGTCGGAGCCGGAGTATGATTTTTTTTGTGAAAAATTTATTGATAGAAGAAGTGCTGAACAATTTTCAAATAATGCAGAAACCTTAGTCAGATCCGAAGCCGGAGCCGGAGCCGGATCCTGGGTATTAATTTCATTCAAAAAATATCTTTTTAGGCGAAAAATGTATTGCCAGAAGACGTGTTAAACAATTTTCAATTAGTACAGAAACCTTAGTCGGATCCGGAGCCGGATCCGGAGCCAAACCCGGAGCCGGGTCCTGGGTATGAATTTTTTTTAAGAAATATTTTTTTAGGTGAAAAATTTATTGAAAGATGTGCTGAACAATTTTCAAATAGTGCAGGAACCTTTGATGGATCCGGATCCGGAGCAGGATCCGGAGTCGGAGCCGGAGCCGAATCTTGCTTATAAATATTTTTCAAGAAATATTTTTTAGTTGAAAAATGTGTTGCCAGAAGACTTGCTGACTAATTTTCAAATAGTTCAAAAACCTTAGTCGGATCCGGATCTGGAGTCGGAACCGGAGCCGGAGTTAGAACCGGATCCTGTTTATAAATTTTCAAAATATTTTTTTAGATGAAAAATTTATTGCCGGAAGACGTGCTGAACAATGTTCAAATAGTGCAGAAACCTTAGTTGGATCCGGATCCGGAGTCGGAAACGGAGCCGGATTCTGGGTATAATTTTGTTACTATAAATATTTTTTTTGGTGAAAAGTTTATTGCCAGAAGACATGCTAAACAATTTTCAAATAGTGCAGAAACCTTAGTCGGATCCAGCGCCGGATCTGGAGCAGCAGCCGGAGTATGAAACGGAACCGGATTCTGGGCATAAATTTTTTCAAAAAATATTTTTGTACGTGAAAAATTTATTGCCAGAAAGTACTGCACAATTCTCAAACAGTGCAGAAACTGTAGTCGGAGTTGGAGCCGGAGCCGGAGAAAAATAATAATTATTTTTCTTTTGGGGTTGTAAAAAAAATATATCAAAGGCTTGAATTGATTCAATTGAAAAAGAATATATATATATATATATATATATATATATATATATATATATATTATATATATATATATATATATATATATATATATATATATATATATATATATATATATATATATGGATTGACTTATGAAAGAATCAGAGGTTGGGTGAGGTAGCAAGGGATGGTGTTAGAGTAATGGAGAATGAAAGAGAGTGGAGGGTGCCCTACCTATTATATGCGGATGATTTAGTTTAGTGTGGCGAATCAAGCTTTGAGGGGATTAGTAGAGAGATTTGGCAGGTGTGTAAAAGGAGGGAAAGTAAACGTAGAATAGAGTAAAGGTTATCGTTTTGAGTGAGGATAGTTCTCTGTGTAAAGTTATGTTAGATGGTGGCTTAGCTGGAACAAATGTCTTTAGTTCAAAATATTTAGGATTTATGGCAGGTGGATGAAAAAGGGAACAGGATGATGCAGAATGTAGTATAAAAGTTGTGAATGGAAGGAAGATGGCCGGTGCAATTAAATCCTTAAAGTGGATTCAAAAGAAGATAATCCTTTGAGTGTTTACTAAGTTTCATTACATGATGGTATGCTATTACCTGTGCTAATGTATAGTATAATAGTAGTGAGACTATGGTCTGGAATAAGAGGTACAGATATAAAGTACAGATATAGAACTTCTGCTGAGGCTACACGGCATTTTGATGGGTTGCTCCTGGGTTACAGGAGCAACCAACCAAAGTCAAGCCACGCAGACATGGGCACAAGATGCTTGTTGCGATAAATTTGCAATAATAAGACGATGAAAAATTTCACTCGCGCCAGGACTCGAACCATCGACAACAGCGTCGCCGTTAGACAATGTACAGGAGGATCTACCACTAGTCCGATCTGCCACTCCAGAAAAAGAAGGTATCTCGGAACAGTTTTCAAGTCTCCTGCTTCGATATCACTGCTTTGAAACGGTACTTATTTAAATTCATAGAAGGGTGCTTTTAACCCCCTACTGGGGCTACACAGCATTCTGCTAGTTTGCTCCCGTGTTACAGGAGCAACCAACCAAAGTCAGGCCACGCCGGCATGGGAACATCATTCTTGTTGCGATAAATTTGCAATACTAAGACGAAGAAAAATTTCACTCGCGCCAGGACTCAAACCATCGACAACAGCGTCGCCGTTAGACAATGTACATTAGGCTCTACCACTAGTCCGATCCACCTCCCAAAAAAGAAGGCATCTCGGAAGTTTTCAAAT
>JABUQX010064860.1:70000-72363 GCA_015478945.1 Trachelipus rathkii
CGTTAAATATAGTATATTAAATTTTAGTTCCATAAAAATATGATTTCAGAATTAAATAACTAGCCTCAATAAATTAAATATTGAACTAGTAAATTAAATATTTAAAACTTGGATTTTGAAACAATTTTACTTATGAATGACATGGTTGCAATTTGAAGTTGTGAGTTAATTTTTCATTATGAAATATTGAGCTCAAAAGGATTTTACAAATCACCTCAAATCAAGAATAAGCACAATGACATTTGAAACTGATCAGGTCAAGGAAAGTAGAAACACAGATCATATTAGTGTGTTCCTTATATATTATAATATCCTTTTCAGACGACACTTGAAATGTCTACAATTTGTATCTGGATAAAAAAAAGTCGCATTGAATTCTTAATAAACACTCTTTGGGAGTCTCGTTATCTTAATGAAAATCTTTAGATCGGATGCAAAATCGCGATTTTTAGAAAAGGAGTCATTCTTTTCCGGAAACGCGGATTTTACGATCCAATTCCATATGACCTCATGAAACACTAGGTTTGTCAAATTGTTAATTATTTTCGCCAGCACTAAAACACAAGTAATGCCTACGTACAAACACCAGCCTTTAAAATCCGTCATCCCGATGTGAATATTGCTTCACTATGATAGATAGCTCTAGTAATAGCTGTGGAGGAAGAATAGTCGAGGATGTTCGGTTCCATTCAAGACTGCCTCTTGATCTTAGTGTTACCGCCATATAGCCGAGTTTGTATTTATTTATATACTTACATACAAGCCTTAAAAGTTTCACTCCCATTTTATTGTTAATTATAATTTAAGGTGGATAAACAGAAAAAATCTTGTCTTTGCCACTCCCAATTATAAAAACATGAATATTGGACTTTCACAGCATAAAATCCATAATTATATGTATTATAAATACTCACTTGATAATCGCCCATAGCTAATTTACAACATTTCTTGCTTATAGAAACATCTTTATCATATTATTGATTTGATAATAATATCCATATATATTAAATATATTACCGTAATAATTAAATTATAGGCCAAAAAGAAAATCAGGACGCCTACTACAGCTCTTACATTAGGTCTCCGTATAGCTTCATATATACAAGAGATGTTCAATGAACAGAACTACATTAGACATGTGATACGTATTTCATTCAAGACGAACGACATTCCTAAATGAATGTTGTCAAAAAAATCTGATAGTTATTTAGTTGTATAGAACAGCGGTGTCTTTTGAAGATTTATTTGATAAATACTATTTTTCTTTTAATGCATAAACATGATTTTTTTTACCTTTGCAACGTTACCAAGTGGGTAAAAAAATACGAATAAAAATTAATTCCAAGGTTATATCCTGTCATATAGTGAGATAGATAATATAACTTCTCTCTTTCACATTTAGAGTTCCTTAATGTTTTAGAATAATCCAAATACATAACTGTTATCTTTCGAACTGGGGGACCTGATATACTTTTTAAAGAAAAATTCAGTAATATTAAAGTTGGCTTTTATAAGTTCACCTTGCCTGGGAATCAGTGAGGGTAAAAATAAATGCGTATTCGATATATGATATTTATATATAATATATATGACTATATTATAGTTATAACTTTAATGGCGTCCTCCTGGGGGTGGAAAAAATATGAGGGAAGGAATATATAAGATTGACTCATATCCCTCAATTCTGTTCAATATATAATTGCTAATACTTTTATAATCTTTCATGATTTCTGTGATCTGTGTCTTCATATCATATAGTATAAATATTAATTAGATGGTTAATAATGATGAGGATATCTAGAATTTAAATTTATTATCTAGTATTATATTTATATTTGGAAAACTTGATTAAAAAAGCTTTATTTTCATAAAGTTATGAATCTTTTTTTATTAATTTAATCATTTTGTTACTGGTTTAAATTAAAGAATTGATTACAAATAAATTTTTGAAATTTTATTTTTTCATTTTTTTTGGTCCTTAATTTAAGTATATTGTATAAATTATTCTAATATTTAAAAATTATTGACACTAATAATTTTATTTTAATTAATTTCTAATAATGATATTTCAACTTTTTTTTAACAAAATTGCACTTTATATTACATGACTAGGCCTATGTACGCACATTTGTACGGGAAACTTTTTTGAACGAAAAATTTTTTCACAATATAATATTAATATTTACAATTTATGACAATTCAATTTTTATAAATTTTTTAATTATAATAAGATTTTGCAAACTTTTTAAACTAGTATTTGTCTGTTTTTTCTACTTTCTTTTTATTAGAAGGTATGTATGCACGATTTTACAGTGAACGTTTTTTATTACGTAGTGCCGTCTCATAGATAGAGAAAGAGTATT
>JABUQX010064861.1:0-12500 GCA_015478945.1 Trachelipus rathkii
AGAGAGATTATTATATTCGTATTTATTTTAAAGATACATGATGATTATAATATAATATATAATAATTTTCAGATGAGTTTCGAACTGTGAATCCTATACACGTACGCATGAAGGTCACACAATCGATGGGTTTCCCCAATAGTGCGTAATCAAGGGTTTTAAATAAATTGAGTATTTATAATAAGATTACACTAATAATTTATTCACGAAATAACGAGAGTCAAAACTGACCTTAATTTATCATATTTATTACACTCTGATTATCACTATCTATCTAAAACCAAATTCAAATGATAAGATATTATCACTACTCGTTGGAGATAAGAATAATGGGGATAATATAAATCGTAACCAAATGTATGCGAATTAACATAATATCCATTTATCACAGCCATGCAGGCAGCGATATCGATAATCACTTTGATAGAATAATAATTAATCTACAGAACAAACATGATAAAAAGGTCTATTATTTGACTCTATGGCAATGGATATATAATAATCTATAATAAGATCAATAGTCATATCAATAGGATTAATCATATCATAATAATTGCGAAGTTGTAGATGTGGATTAATATGATATTTTATAATATTTTGACATTACTTTGGATAAATATTAAGTTATGAATAAAAGTTGAGGAGAAGTTGTGAATTATACAGACGGTAGTTGAGGACATATGACAGAAATGCTTCTCTAGTGATTATATTCAACAGCAGATCTTGATGATGCAGAGTGAGAGATGTCATACTAGTACCAGTACATTTACGAAAAAAATAATCCTAACTGAAGATATATTTTTTTCAGTATGACGTAAACTATACCCTTTACTAATGGTAATGAGATTCCTTTCCTCTATTCACCACAAAGAAAGTAAACAAGAATACAAAGCACGAACGAACCATATCAGTTTCAAAAAGGGTTATATTCTGTATGACAACAATAACCAACAAACAACAACAACAACGACAACAACAAACAACAACAACAACAACAATAACAACAACAACAACACATAGTACAAAATAAGTCTTTATATACCAACCAATCGAATATATGCTGAACGTAAACATTGTTTTCAACATTAATAGCTAAATAAGCATTACCAGAACTAAAGAATATAGGGCACAATAACAAAACCTAACACACCTTACGCTAGAATAAAACAACTAACATTACAAAAGTTCCGATAGCTTAATACAGTAAAAGTACCTAGCAACAGCAATACAAAACCGTAACCTATTTCTCCTCTTTTTCAGCATAATTCTAACATATCAAATGTTATTTTACATTACACTGATTTAACGTTACATTTAAACTATCATTTCGGAAATAAACATAGCGCAAAAATGAGTTCTTTATATACTAACCATCTAATATATGCTAACGTAACATCAATAATGCTAACATAGCATCATATGAACTAAGTAAAAATAATGTACAACGACAACTAACACAACTTAAGCAAGAATATAAAGTGTTAACATTAACAAAGATCCACACTTAAAAACACCTGTAAAGTAACTAACATTGCATACAAAACGTAACCTATTCATACTTTTTCCAAGAATATCTCTAACACATATTAACGTTATTTACATTGACATAGTAATATTTAAACAAGGATTTAATCCATATCATTGAATCAATTATCATATCAAACCAACGAATATTGTAAACATAAACAAAGTTTTAAGCTCAAACATAACACAAAAATAAGTTCTTATAATATACTAAATTACCATCGATATATCTAACCACAAAGCTTTAAGCGTCATAAAAGCTACCATATCTATAACTGCAACTAAGATATAATGTAGCAAAGGCAAAACTTAACATACCATCGGTGGTAAAAAAATGAAAATCAGCTAACATCCTGAAAATTCCCTACTTGTCAAAGGTAAAGTAGCTAATATGTCATACAATACTCGATATGTTCCTACTTTTCTCACATATCAAGCAAACAAGGTAAAGCCCTAGCTCATCTAACCAAAATCCCTTAACAATAGTGACCATCTATCACCAGATCACCAACATCTGGAACTATGAATTAACATCCATCTTCATCAAAAGTGTCCACACGTTTTTGAGTAAATAGACATCCAATTAGTTCTAAGAATAGCAACATGAGACATTAGCAAATTCTAAGGCAAAACCTAACATTACCCCAGCAAAAACTTAAAACCTGGCTCACGGTATTCTAACACATTCATCGTCAAGTTAACACAGTAAATATCTTAACAAAAACACCCCTCAATAATATTCTCTAAGCAAATCAGTGTTATTTTCACATTGTCAAAGTAAAGTTACATAACGTAACCTAACTTAGAATAAACAGTTTTCATTAATCCAGGTAATATAAACCACCCATCCCTGCAGCTCCCCCTACCCGTCCATCCCGCCTGTGATCTATTGAAACTATTGATTCAAGTCATATTTTCAAGTAATCTTTATCCCAACATAACATAAAAATAAGTTCTTTTATACTAACCAACGAGTTATATCTGCTTAACCAACAAAAGTTTTTAGCAATCATAAAGCTAACAAATCATTAACCGCGACTAGGAAATATAATGTACCAAATGCCCAAACCTTAACATACCTACGTATGAATAATCAGCTTACATCCTGAAAAAATTCCCTAACTGATCAAGGTGAAGTAGCTAACAGCGTCACAACAAATACCGATGATGTTCCCGCTTTTTAGAGCATATAGCACAGGTAAATACCTTATTATCTAACAGAAATCCTTTAAGATCAAAGTGACCAAATCTATCAAAAATGCACCATCTTGAACTATGAATTGACACTATCTTAATCAAAGTATCACTCGTGTCGGGTATACATCATTTGACCTGATGAATAAGCCGTAGGACAATTTAGCAAAAAAGTCCTAGGCAAACTACATTATTCAACAAAACTTAACCTATGGCTCGACGTTTCTAATCCTCATCGCTCAGTTAACACAGTAATAATATTACAAAAACTCTTAAATTTCTTCTCTAAAAATCAGTGTTATTTTCCACATTGTCCATATAAATTTAACATAACTGTACTTACTTTACGAAAATAAAACAGTTTTCTTCATTTAACCACGAAGTAAATCTAAGCAACACATTTACCTTCCGAGATAAAACCCAGGGGAATGCGCCCCTTGAAAGGGGGTGAATCCTGCGAGGGGGGATCACCCCGAAGGGTGTAAGCGGCTTTGGGCCCTCCAAGCCCGAAGGTCTGATGGCCTTACCCCCTCCTTCGGAGGGTAAAGACCCGCGTTACACCCCCTTCGGGGTGATCCCCCCTCGCAGGATTCACACCTTTCAAGGGCGCATCCCCCTTGGGTTTTCTCTCGGAAGGTAATGTGTTGCTTTAGATACTCGTGGTTAATGAAAACTTTTTATTCGTAAGTTAAGACGTTATTTAATATACTATGACAATGTGGAATAACACTGATTTGATTAGAGAAATGAAGAGTTTTTTGTAAGATATTACTGTGTAACCTGACGATGATGTGAGAACCGTGAGCCTAGGTTAAGTTTTTTGTTGAATAATGTCAGGTTTGCCCTAGACTTTTGCTTGTCTACGCTTATTCATAGGTCAAAGTGAATGTTATACCCCGAACAACGAGTGACACTTTGTTGAAGATAGTGTCAATTCATAGTTCATAAAGATGTGCATTTTTGATAGCATTGGTCACTTTGTTAAAGGGATATTTGTTAAGATATAAGGTTTTTACCTGTTGCTAATATGCTCTAAAAGCGGGAACATATCGAGTATTGTGTGACCCCCTGTTAGCTACTTTACCTTGATCAGTAGGAAATTTTTCAGGATGTTAGCTGATTAATTCATACGAGGTATGTTAGGTTTGCATTTGTACATTAAATTCCTAGTCGCGGTTATGATTTGTTAGCCTTATTGATGCTAAAACTTTGTATGGTTAAGCAGTATTCGTTGGTTAGTTATAAAGAAAACTTATTTTTATTTATGATTGTCCAAAATGATACTTTGAAATATGACTTGAAATCAATAGGTTCAATAGATCACAGGCGGATGGGACGGGTAGGGACTGCAGGGATGGGTGGTTGTTATACTTGGTAAATGAAAACTGTTTATTCGTAAGTTAGGAACGTTATGTTTAAATATTACTATGAAAATGTGAAATTACCACTGATTTGTTAGAGAAATTATGAGTTTTTTGTAAGATTTTACTGTGTTAACTGACGATGATGTGTTTGAAACGTGAGCCTAGGTTAAAGTTTTTAGCTGGTAATGTTGAGTTTGCCCTAGAATTTTTGCTAATGTCCTATGTTTATTCTTAGGACAATTGATGTTATACTCAAACGAGTGACACTTTGATGAAGATGGTGTTAATTCATAGTTCCAGATGTTGGTATCTTGATAGATTGGTCACTTTGATAAGGGATTTTGTTAGATAATACGGCCTTTACCTAGTTGCTGATATGCGTGAAGAAAGTAGGAACATATCGAGTATTGGTGTGTACCTATTAGCTACTTTACCCTTTGACAGTAGGGAATATTTTCAGGATGTTTAGCCTGGATTATTCATCACGAGGTATGTTAAGTTTGCCTTTGTACATTATATTCTTAGTTACAGTTATGATATGTTAGCTTTATTGACGCTAAAGCTTTGTTGGTTAAGCATATATTCGATGGTTAGTATATAAAGAACTTATTTTTGTGTTATGTTTGGCTAAAACTTTGTTATGTTTAACATATATTCGTTGGTTTGTATGATAATTGATCAAGATTATGATAAATCCTTGTAAATATTACTATGTCAATGTAAAATTAACGTTAATATGTTAGAGATATGCATGGAAAAAGTATGAATAGGTTACGTTTTTGGATGAATTGTTAGTTACTTACAGGTGTCAAGTGTGGAGCTTGTTAATTAGTTAACACTTTATTACATGCTTAAGTTGTGATAGTTTGTCGTTGTCATTATTTTCTTAGTTCATTGAATGCTTATGTTTAGCTATATTAATATGAAAACCTATGGTTATGTTAGTCATATATTCAATGGTTAGTAATAATAAATGAACTCATTTTGCGCTATTGTTATCCGAAAATGATAGTCTTAAAAATGTATACGTAAATCGTTGTAAATGTAAAATTACATTGATACTGTATAGAGATTCTTGAAAAGAGAGAATAGGTTACGTTTTGTATGCTGTGCTAGGTACTTTACTGCTATTAAGTATGGAACTTTGTTAATGTTAGTTGTTTATTCTAGCGTAAGGTGTGTTAGGTTTTGTTATTGTGCCCTATATTCTTAGTTCTGGTAATGCTATGTTAGCTTTATTAATGTGAAAACAATGTTACGTTAGCATATATTCGTTGGTTGGTATATAAAGAACTTATTTTTGTACTATGTTGTTGTTGTTGTTGTTGTTGTTGTTGTTGTTGTTGTTGTTGTCGTTGTTGTTGTTGTTATTGTTGTCTAACGAGAATATATACCCTTTTTGAACTGATATGGTTCGTTCGTGCGTTGTATTCTTGTTTACTTTCTTCTGATTGGTTGAAAGAAAGAATCTCATTACCTATAAGGGTTGTTTACGCATACGATTTCCTTCAGTAGGATATTTTTTCGCTGTACTGGTACGATGACATCTCCCCGCATCTCCACATCTGCTGTTGATATCTTCACGAGGAGCTTCGTTATTCCCAACGTTGTGTCAATAAAATTTTATCGTCAACCTGATGGATACCGATACATTGCTTGTATTCCTGCCAGAGAGTCAAATAATAGACCTTTATTCGTTTGTGCTGATGGATTCATCAAGATTATCGATATCGCTGCTGCATGGCTAGAGGATAAGGGTATGTTATCCCATGGTTCGACGAGTAGTGAAATATCTATCAGAGGTGATAGTGTGAGAGGTCATAATAGAATAGGCGTTGTGCTCTCGTCGTGTGACAATATTAAAACCCTTGATGTACGCAACTATTGAAAACCCATCGATTGTGTGACCTTCATGCGTACGTGTATAGGTTTCACAGTTCGAACATCTGAAAATATTACATCATTGCTTAAAATAAAAAACGAATTAACATCACATCTTAATGATGTTGACATACTTGAGGACATAATATATATCAACATGGATGTAATCTATGAATATTTAACACCGAACATGTGGTTTCCCGTATAATTACAGTGTACAGGAGTGCATTAATAACTATCAGCCTGGATAAGTTTACTTTCTCCTGTATGAGAGAATGAGTGCTGCTGAATCAAAATATGCCGAAAAATGGTTAGTGTTGCTAAGGCATTTATACTTAACATCCTTTTAAGGATGTTTGAATCTTTAGAAGAGATATATAGAACGTAAACCCAACTTGAATCCTATGTTCTCTGATTAGATGAAATTAATGATATTTAAAATAAACTATATTTTTAATGTATTAAATGTTTTTATGCAACTTATATACACTCTTTTCCAATAACAATTATTATTTTCACAACATCTCATAACATTCTTTTCACCACTTCCCGCCTTAATTTCGATTTATTGACTACATGATGATGATGGCTGTTTATTCGTCTGGTTGTTGTTATGTAGGCATACTTTCGCTGGTCTGTATTATGATAATTACACAATGTTATAGTAAATTTTTTGTTAAATATTAACATAATGTTAATGTAAAATTAACACTGTTATGTTTAGAGACATGCTTGACAAGTGTGATAGTTACGTTTTTGGATGAAATTGCTAGTTAACTTTACTGTTGTTAAGTGTGGTCCTTGTTAATGGTTATACGCCTTTTATTCCTTGTTTAAGATGGGCTAATAGTTTTCTCGTTGTGGGTTATATCATAGTTCAGATGATGCTAATTAAGCTTTAGTACTGAGAAACTTTGTTACGTCAGCATAAATTGGTTTGACCTTTGTATAAAGAACTTGATTTTTATGTTATGTTTATTCAAATGATACTCGAAATGTGATCCTAATTCACCATAGATCATAGATCACCAGTATGGTCAGGATGGTGGGGCAGGAGAGCAGGGATGATGGTGTTTTGATTTAGTGATTTAACTGCTTTAGGGTATGTAAAAAACGTAAAATTTGTAAGTTATAACATAAACAAGAATAAGAATTTTATTTTATTTATTTATTTATTTATTTATTTTTTAAATTTCTTGGATGGTTCTGAAACCATTATTTTCGAAATCTACAGATCCAATAACAATATGTAAGGACCCAACATTGTAATCATTACCAAATATTGTTAAATACTCGACACCGCACCGGAGCGCAAGCAACGGTGCACTCTGTCCCCTCCATAACTCCTCCTTCCTCATTCTTCTTCCACCTTCCTTCATTCTTCTCATTCTTTATATCATACTTTCATCCTTCTTTACACATTCCCTCCCTTTGTTTATTATTGCACTCTGTGCTCTTTTTTTTCAGTCAGAGACCCCCCTTAATGAGGGGGGGGGTCCTAGACACCCTACACGGACTTATAACCCTAATATTCGAACTCTATGACCTCGATAACCCTATATACAGGACACCAACATTGTATGTTATAACGACATGTTTATTAACATATCGGCCATCCGCAAGCGACTCCCAGCACCGGTTGCCGGAAAACCAACTCCTCAAAAGATTCACATATCAAGTCTTCTCTAGAAATTCAACTCTGAATCCTCTCACCAAATTTCAACCAATTACGAACACTTCGATTTTTTAAGTGGGGTGGGGTCCCCCTTCGGGGACCCACGGGGACGTAACTTCGTCTACGACGAGGTTACCTCCCCATCTACACCCTACCAAATATTTTAAACCCAATACGATAAACTATAACTCATGTAGAGTATATATCTGATTCAGAACCGGATGCGAAAGAAAGCAGCCGCGCGGAATACAGAGTCCGAGTGCGTAAAAAACGATCCCTTACAGGGATCATTTTTCGACTCAGATTCGATTTCCTTCGGAAATCGAATCTTCGACGTAATAATAATAATAATACTAATAATAATAATAATGTGTATGTGTATGCGCACGCGCTCACATATTATCTACCGGACCCTGCGTCGGTGCGATGATGCGGACCCGGAGGCGGAACCGGAGCCGGAATCGCTGCCGGAACCGGAACCAGAGACGGTGCTGCTGCTGCTGCCGCTGTAGAAGACTAGGGGGTAAACCACAGACAGACACAAAAAGTCTCCGAAGGAGACTGAATCAGATTCGAACGCAAAGCAAGGCGCTGACGGTGGAGATGCAGAAGGTGACGAAGGATACGTAGAAGGGCTATTAAAACAACTCAGAAGTGTTTCCACTTCTTCAATCTAATAATAATAATAATAATAATAATAATAATAATAATAATAATAATAATATGTAAAGATGGATGTGCGCTCTCGCGCGCTGACGTAATCTTGGCTGCGCCAAGATTACGTCATCACACTCGATCCCAACTCTCGTTAGGCCTAAACTCATCCACTCAGATCAAGCAACAAGGGCGTAAGCGCTATATCGGCGTCCACCCTCGGGGGTGACCCCCTCTATATACATCCTACAGAATTGAAAATTACACGGATTCGTCCTTACCCCATATATACATTATATTCCAAGTTGAAGCAAATATCTCTTTCTTCATATCGTAAAAGGGTGGTAGCGGGTCAAACTGTCCCGCAACTTACTTATATATATATATATATATATATATATATATATATGAATATATATATATATATATATATATATATATATATATATTATATATATATAATTGTATATATATTATATATTTATATATATATATTATATATATATATATATTGCTTTAAAAACTACGCTTGAAGCGTCTTTTTTTGGGGACGTGGATGGCCTAGTGTTTAGAGCATCCGGTTGTTGTTAACTCAGCAACGCGGAGTCCAACGTTCGAATCCCGCTGACGAAGAGTAAAATCTTCTGTGACTCATTCATTTATTAAATTTAAAATTGCTGAGTAACAACAACCGGTATTGCTCTAAACACTTAGGCATCCACGTCCCCATTTAAATTGAATGAGTCACAGAAAGATTTTCTTTCGTCAGCGGGATTCGAACGTTGGACTCCGCGTTGCTGAGTTAACAACAACCGGATGCTCTAAACACTAGGCCATCCACGTCCCCAAAAAAAGACGCTTCAAACACTAGGCCATCCACGTCCCATTAAATTGAATGAGTCACAGAAGATTTTACTCTTCGTCAGCGGGATTCGAACGTTGGACTCCGCGTTGCTGAGTTAACAACAACCGGATGCTCTAAACACTAGGCCATCCACGTCCCCCTGTATTAAATGAGTCACAGGAGATTTTACTCTCCCTCAGCAGGATACGAACGCTGGACTCCGCGTCGCTGAGTGAACAGCAGCCGAGAGCTTTATCCACTAAGCTATCCACTTTATGAGGGAGAGTACACGCATACTCGAACGATGAAATTACCTCCCATTTTTAATGGTGCGCCTTTCTCTTTTGCGTTCAATATTCTTCAAGCACACTCATCCTCACAGGCCATATTTTCCTAAACAGTAAATTATGAGACAATAAAAAAAATCCTATACCTACACTACCACAACTTCTAGATAACACCTTACAGACATCCCTACTACTCATATCCCTGTGTGCGGGGGAGAAAGAATTTCCCACATCGTATGTCCTGCGTGTCGTAAGAAGTCGACTAAGGGGCGGTGGTAGTTGGGTGGCTGCTACTACCAATCTATTTTCTTTGCAGGAAATTGTCTAATGCATGGCCTCGGAGAAGGTCGTGATCGCGGTAAACGACCTTCTAAATTTCGGCGAAATTGTATGAATCGTATGGGTACATGGAATGTCAGAGGAATAAATGTTGAGGAGAAGAGGAGAGAGGTGATGGATGTATTTAGAAAGGGCAAATTTGATTTGCTCGCTGTGACTGAAACAAAGATGAAAGGAAAAGGTGAAATTAAGTGGTGTGATGTGAAATGTGTGCGTGCTGGTGTGGAAGAGAATGAGAGAGGAAGAGAAGGAGTTGCAATTTTGATGAGTGACCTGTGGTAAAGAGCTATGGTAGACTTTGTGTGTGTTAGTCCTAGAATTCTAATGGTTATTTTAAGTTTGAAATGGTCAAGGTATGTGTGGTTGTGACGTATGGTCAATGTCTGAGGGAAACGTTGAAGAGAGTACGATTTTTTGGGATAATCTGAATGATTGTTTTAGATGGGGTGAGTAGGACTTCAGATTGATAGTTTTTTGGGGGACCTGAATGTTGGATAGGTGATCAAAAAAATGATGGAATAACAGATGGTTTTGGGGTGGCGGGAGAAAATGAGAATGGTAGTAAGGTGATTGATTTCTGTGAAAGAGAGAGAGGTATGTGTGTAAGTAATACTTCTTTAAACACAAGAGTATCCATAAGTATACTAGAGTTTGGTGTAGGTAGAGATGGTATCGATGTGAAAAAGTATGATTGATTTAGTGTTGGTGAAGAAGGAGATGTTGAAGTATGTGTGGAATGTTAAATCAGTTAGGGGTTTAGGAATGGGATTATTCGGATCATTATGTTGTTCTAAGTAAAATTAAGTTAGTGGGGCTTGGATGGAGAGGAAAGGTGATACGAAAGAAAGTAGGTAAAATTAAGAGTGAGAGTTAAGTGAACAAGAAAATAAGGATAAGTATGTAAGAAGCGCTCGCTAGTTAAAACGGTTGAATGGTAACAAGTTGATTACTGAGCAATCTGGGGTGCAGATGAAAGGAAGCAATTTTAGTAGTGGCAAAATGAAGTGTGTGGATGTGCTAAAGTAGGAAGTAAAGAATGTTAACAGCGAATGGTGGAATGAAGAAGTGATGAAAAAGCGGTTAAAGGTAAAAAAGAAGCGTGGTTGAATGTACTAAAAGCATATGATGATTCAAAACAAAGATGCTTGGAATTATATAAGGAGGAAAAAAAAATACTAAAAGGTGTATACTAGGAGAAAAACACAAAGGTAAATGAGAAGTTTGGAAGGAGGATGAATGAGGACATACAAGGAAATTAGGAAGCTTTCTGGAAGGAAGCGCGAAAGGTTTAAAGAATGAGAATAAGGGGAAATCTGCTTAGAATAATGAATAGGGATGGCGCTTTTGTAACTGATGAATGATGTGAGGGGAGTGTGGAAAGAAACATTCGAAAATCTGCACAATCATTAACAGTAATGAGAGGTGTTAAGTGAATGTGGTGCGGGGTTTGATGTGGCAAGAAGGAATAGGTATTTTGGGGAATAGAGTTTATTAGTAAGGAGGAGGTAATGGGTAGGGTGAGAAAGTTTGAAGAAAATGGTAAAGTCTGGCAGGTATAGATAAATACTAGTGAAATGATGCAAGAGCGGAGGCGAGATGGTGATTGATTGGATGTTGGAAGTTTGTTGTAATAAAGCTTTATGGAGGTAATAGTTCAAAAGGGATTGGGAGAGCGGTTAATAGACCCTTGTATAAGGGTAAAGGGGATAAGGGAACTGTAGAATTTATAGGGGAATAAGTTTATTGAGTGTTGTAGGGAAGGTATATTGCTGGTATTTTGGTCGAAAGAGTGCGTCGAGTGACTGAAGGACTGAATGGTGAAGAACAAGGTGACGTTTAAGGAAGTGGTTAGAAGATGTGTGGATCAAATCTTTACATTGATAACAAATGATGAGAAAATGAGGGAGAAGAAAGAATAAATTTTATTTAGGTTTTATGGATTTTGCAACAGGCGTATGATATAGAGTTAATAGGGGAAGCGTTATGGCAGTGTTAGTGATATATGGTGTTGGTGGTAGGCTTCTGAATGGAATCAAAAATATGTATGACGATAGTGAAGCGTGTGTAAGAATAAAATGTGTCATGGTGATTGTTATTGATTTTATAAGCGGAGTAAGCAGGTTTGGTTTATGTCTCCTTGGTTATTCAATTTTGTATATGGATGGGGTTATGAAAGAATTTGAGGTGGGATGGCAGAAAATGGTGTTAGAAATGGTGGAAGAATGGAGTTGAGTGGAGGGTGCCTACCTATTATATGCGGATGAATTTGGTTCTGTGTGGCGAATCTGAAGAGAGTTTGAGAGATTGGTAGAGAGATTTGCAGGGTGTGTGAAAGGAGGGGCTTGAAAGTAAACTTGGATAAGAGTAAGTTATGGTTGTGATGAGGACACCCTCAGTGTGAAGTTAATATTGATGTGAGCAGCTAGAAAACAAGTGTCGAGTTTAAAATATTTAGGGTATATGTTGGATGAGAAGGAACAAGGACGATGCAGAGTGTAGTAGGAGAAGTTGTGAATGGCAGGACGGTGGCTGGTGAATAATCGTTGGTGAATGCCAAAGGGACTAAGTTTGAAGTGTGCTAGGTCTTTAACATGAGGGTGATGGTTGTTACTGTTTATTGTATGGTAGTGAGACTAATGGTCTGGGAATAAGAAGTTATATGATCTGAAAGTCAATGTGTTTTCAGATGGCACAATCTTTAGGGGTGTGCTAGGTGTGAAAAGAATTGATAAGAGAGG
>JABUQX010064861.1:22500-27500 GCA_015478945.1 Trachelipus rathkii
TTACTATGATTTCAAATTAAAATTGAGGCTAAATTATAATTTTTCCGAGTTTTTAACATAAAAATATTCGAAATTTGATATATCAAACGAATTCGGAAAAGGAAATAAATATAATTGTTAAAATATTAATGTATTTATTTATGTATTTATTAATCAAATATTTTCCGCAATCTCTTTTTTCAAAATTATTTATTTAATTGAATTAAATATATATATATATTATATATATAGTATATATATATATATATATATATATATATATATATATGATATATTATATAATTATATATATATATATATATATATATATATAAGAACTACTTTGTCGTAGTGATATATTTTCTTTAGAGAGGAAGCCCTTGGATTCTTTTTTTAGTATTATGCTTTACTGTCACTTCATTTTTTTACTAAATGTACACAAATTAAAAACATTGTTAAAGACACTTTTTTTTAATGAAATAAATTTTAAAAAGGAAAGCTAATTTTCGTCCCGACACGCGAGACCTCTTCCAGGCTAGGGGCTGGAAATTTTCCTTTTCCTTGAATCTTCATAAGTTCAAGTGGTGTTTCAGTTGGTCTGCTATTTTCTTCATGGTGTTGTTGAAATATTTTGATGTTTTTAGATATTCATTTTGTATAAAATCTATCTTAACTTCACCGGGATGCTTATTGTAGTTGTTACTATTATAAATGCAAAAGGATTCCATGATTTTGCGATGGTTCGTGTGATTGATATTTCTGATCATCTTTATATTGTTGATATTGATAGAGTGGCCTGTGTTAAGCCTATGACTTGTTAAAGCTGAATTTATGCTGTCCTTGTGCAGGTCATCTGTATGTTGATTTTTTCTTCTTTGCAAATCTATGGTTTAACCTATATATGTTTTATTGCAAGTATTGCAGGGGATGTGATATGATATATACAGCTTTGGGGGAGATTTTCTTTTCGTTTTGGGGTTTTGAGAATGTTTTTCAAGGTGATGTTATTTGATGGAATGAGGGTAATATTTTTTGGTAATATTTGTTTTAACGAATATAATGGTAATTGAGGAATTGGTAAAAAGGAGGTGTTGCTATTTTTCGGGGGAAAGGTGCTATAGTACCTTTTTTTTGCTTTGTTAAATGCTTTTGTGATGAAAAACTCAGGATAGTAAAATGATTTGAAAGTATTGTGGATGTATTTAGTTTCTTGTGCTAGAAGAGGGGGATAGCATATACGAAAAGCACGGAGAAATAGAGGATGAACTGAAGGATGAATAGAGGTAATATAGTGTTGGGAATGAATTAGATAGCAATGTAGTATAGTTTGGTGCGAATGTTGGTTTTCTATATATAGTAAATTGCAAGTGATTGTTATTCCATGTGATTAAGGTATCGAGGAAGGGGATAGAGTTGTTGGAAGGCATTTCTATCGTATACTGAACTGAAGATGAATAGAGTTTGGCCTTCCCGTTTCATATATTAAGACAGCTCATTAATGTTGGTGTTGTGAGGGAGGGAGACAAAAATGGCATCTACATATCTAATCCATAAACTATTGTTTAATAAAGGGTGGGGTAAAATATGATAAAATTCTGTTAGTTCCATATATATGTTACTGAGTATGGGAGACAGTGGGGATCCCATACTCATGCCGAAAGTTTGTTTGTAATATTTGCCATTAAAATGAAAGAAGTTATGTTGTAATGAGAGATTAATGAGCTGTTTAATATATGAAACGGGAAGGCCAATCTCTAATTACAACATAACAAACCAACATTCGCAAAAAACTATATACATTGGCTATCTAATCATTCCCCAAACACAAAATTAGCTGTTCTGTCATCTCTATTTCTCCGTGCTTTTCGTATATGCTCTCCCCTCTTCTAGCACATGAAACTAAATACATCCACAATACTTTCAAATCACTTTACTATCCTGAGTTTTTCATCACAAAAGCATTCAACAAAGCAAAAAAAGGTACTATAGCACCTTTCCCCCGAAAAATAGCAACACCTCCTTTTTACCAATTCCTCAATTACCATTATATTCGTTAAAACAAATATTACCAAAAAATATTACCCTTCATTCCATCAAATAACATCACCTTAAAAAACATTCTCAAAACCCCAAAACGAAAAGAAAATCTCCTCCAAAGCTGTATATATCACATCCCCTGCAATACTTGCAATAAAACATATATAGGTGAAACCATAGATTTGCAAAGAAGAAAAAATCAACATACAGATGACCTGCACAAGGACAGCATAATTCAGCTTTAACATATCATAGGCCGTAACACAGGCCACTCTATCAATATCAACAATATAAAGATGATCAGAAATATCAATCACACCAACCATCGCAAAATCATGAAATCCTTTTGCATTTATAATAGTAACAACTACAATAAGCATCCCGGTGAAGTTAAAAATAAGATTTATACAAAATAAATATCTGAAAACATCAAAATATTTCACAACTCATGAAGAAAAATAGCAGTACAATCTGAAACACAACTGAACTGAATAAGATCAAGAAAAGAAACCAGTCCCTAGCCCTGATGGTTCGCGTGTCTGGACGAAAATTAGCTTTCCTTCCTTTTTAAAATTTTTTTCATTAAAAAAAAAAAAGACATTAATGATCTTTATAATTTGTGTACATTTAGTAATAAATAAAATGAAGTGATAGTAAAATACTAAAAAAGAATCCAAGGGTTTCCTCTCTAAAGTAAATATATCTATACGGACAAAGTAGTTCTTAATATATATATATTAATATATATATATATATATATATAATATATATATATAATTATTATTATATATAATATATATATATATATATATATATTATATATATAATATATATAATAATATAATACAACTTATTCTTTTAGAAAATCAATTATTTTCTAAAAATTTCTTTCGAAAATATTTATTTAATTGAATTAATTAAATGTATTTATTCCTTTTATATAATTTAAATTATTAATTAATTGAAATTAAATTTAATTTTCATCCTAAGTTTTAAGACTTTCAGTGTTTTTGACTTACATTTCTAATTTTTAGCTAACACCCTGGCCCCCGGCCCCCGGCCCCGGCGCCCCCGGCCTTCAATTGAGAGCAGCCCCGGCCCCGGCCCCGGCCCCGGCAAAATTCCCGCCTCGGTCGGTCCCTATCTGTATTGAACTGTCCTCCCTGATAGGAAGTTGGGTAACCATTTCTTTAAATTAGTGGTGATATTGATTTTATTATTTTGTAAATTACTGTAGATTGTGTCTCGGGATTATGGAAGGTTTTGTTTATGTTGATTGCTATAAGTTGAGTTTTATGTGGGCTTGAGGTTTAAGCTATTTAATATTGGTTGAATGGTGTTTGTAAGAACAGTTGTGGTTGAGTAGTTTTGCTTGAAGCAGTGTTGAAACATTTGTTTAGGGATGTGTGGTAGTATATATATATATATATATATATATATATATATATATATATATATATATATATATATATATATATATATATATATATATATATATATATATATAGAATATAGTTTCTATCTACATAATATATATGCAACTTTAACATCTTTTATATATTATATATATATATATATATATATATAGTTATAATAAAGTGGTATATATATATATATATATTATATATATAATATATATATATCGCATAGATACACCAGGTACAGATGGAACAGCAACACGGGAGAGTTTGATCAGAAATCGGTAATAGATTATGTAATAGCTTCAGATAGGAGAATGATACTGAATGTTAAGGTCATACCGGGTGAAACTATGGATTCAGACCACAGACTGTTGGTGGCTGACTTTAGAATTAGAGCAGAAAAGAATAATACCTTAGACAAGAGAAAGATAGTAAAGGTGGAGTCCCTGAAAGAACAGAGTAAAAAAGATGCATATAGAAATAGGGTAGAAGAGAAAATAGGCCAGCTAGATAGAGAAGAGATTTTTACAGAACTACAAGAGAAGATAATGGAGGCAGCGGGGGAGGAGCTGGGATACAGATATGTGGGAGGTACAAAGAAGAGACACACGAGATGGTGGAACGAGGTGGTGGAGGAGGCGGTGAAGATAAAAACCACAAAAATGAGATGGTTAAAAAGGAGAACGGTTCAATCAAGGCAAGAATATGTAGAGGCTAGAAATAGGGCAGAAATAGTGAAAAGAAATGCAAAGAAAGAGGCAGCCAGGAAGATGGCAGAGGAGCTAGCAGAAGATGCAGCAGGTAATAAGAAAAAGATATTTAAGATGGCAAGAACATATAGAACACAGAAGAAAAGACAAAGTAATATTAAGAATAAAGAGGGAGAAACCCTGGTGAAACCAGAGGAAATAAATAAGAGATGGACGGAATATTTTGATGAGCTGTTAAATGAAGGAGAAGAGGAGGGGAATTGGAGGAAGGAAGGGTGGTTGGAAAGAGGGATGATGAAGGAATGTGGAGGATGAAATTACTAGAGAAGAACTAGAAGAAGCCATAAAGAAAATGAAAAATGATAAAGCTCCCGGAGAAGATGGAATAGCAGTTGAGTTGATTAAGGAAGGCGGAGAGGTGATGAGAGAGAAGGTTTTGGAGCTACTAAATGAGTGTTGGAGAAGGAAAAGAGGTTCCAGAGAGTTAAGAAAAATTATTACTCCAATTTATAATCAAAAAGGAGACTCTGGAGAGTGCAAAAATTACAAGGGGAATCTTCCTTGATAGAATCATATAGTAAAGGTATATGAAAGAATGTTGGAGAAAAGACTGAGAGAGATTATCGAACCACAACAGGAGAAGAACAGCATGGGTACAAGGAAGGGTAGGAGTAGCGACAGCACCTTATGTTACCTTGAGACAGATGGAGAGAAGATTTAACGAATACACAAGATGATTTATGTAGTGTTATATGGATTTAAGGAAAGCTGTTGGACGGTGCCCTAGGAATGGATTAATGGAGGGTGTTAGAAGAGGTTTATGGAGTCTGGAGAGATGTGTGATGCACTGAGG
>JABUQX010064861.1:30000-32500 GCA_015478945.1 Trachelipus rathkii
TAACAACTTGCCGTCGTACTTTTTTGATTTCCCATGGGAGAGGTCCCTCGGAGGGTGCTGAGCGCATTACCATGGTGATTCTCTCTGACATGGAGGAGTACATTCCACATTCTATCCCTTCAACTAAACCTAACAAATTTTGACTTAATTCTGCCTATTCTCGTGCTATTTTGTCACAGGGATGCTGCATTCAGAAATTATCTTCGTCATCAAACACGGAATTTCCTTTTCATCCCGGAATCGTGCAAAATATATTCCCCGTGACACCAAAAAGTCTTTTCTTCATAGAAAATGCTATAACCTTTTTGTTTCCTCTTCCTCAAGTCCTTTCAGGAATTTGCAAAAATTTTTAAATCTAACTTTGTTTCTTCCTCTTTCCCCCCTCTAGCATCTTCCGTCGGCACAATCTTCTTTTTACTTTTCGCTAAGCTGAACTCTTCGCTCAAACCTTTGCCTCTAATTCTACCTTAGACGATTCCTGCGTCATTCCTAATTCTTTCACCTTCTTCAACTAATTTATAGCTAACGTATCGTGAAGATAAGCGTGCTTTTTCCAAAAGGAAGTGCGCTGTCCTTCTTGGATCTCCAACTGAAAAAACTTTCTGATCCCTGCCAAAAATATCTCTAGTAACATCTGCAAATCTGCCTTTCTTCCTCTTATTCGCTCTGACGGATATGTAGATAATACTCCTTCTGAAAAGGCTAATATCTTCGGCCTCCTCTTTGCATATAATTACATCCTGGACAATTCTGGCAGCCCCCATCCTCTTCCCTATCCTCTCAGATATCCCATGATTCCGTATGTGATTACACATGATCAGGTACATGAGATCCTGAGATCTAGGAACATTGGGAAGGCTTGCTGACCGGACGGCATTCCTCTTCGTGTTCTGAGGGAGTGTGCTTCCGAGCTAGCACCTGGCGTCGCTCGGCTTTACTTTCTATGCCTTAATTCTAACACTTTCCATCAGAGATAAAAACGCGCATATGTTCAGCTAATAACGAAGAAGGGTAACCTCTCAGATCCTTCTAACTAACATCCTATAACTTTCACTTGTATTCTGTCTAAAATCTTTGAAACTCTCATCAACTCTCATTTCCTTGATTATTTGGAATCCCATTCCCTCCTTTCAGACAAACAAGCATGGTTTTCGTTGTTTGAGGTCAACTGGTGACATTCTTTCCTATCTCAGTGATTTATGGTCTTCTGCCCTAAGGGAGTATATGAAGTTATATGTGGTGGCGCTTGACATATCCAAAAACTTTGACCGCGTATGACATGCGTCACTGCTTACTAAGCTTCTGTCCTTTGGGCTTCCTCCTTCTCTTTGCTTACTTTTGTCTAGTTTTCCCTCAGATCGTTCCATATCATCACTTGTTGGAAGAGCCAACACTTTTTCCTTTCCTGCTAACTATGGTGTCCCGCAAGGTTCTGTTTGATCTCCAACTTTATTGTTACTTCTCATTAACTATCTTATCTTCTCATCTAACTCTATATATTCTTATGTGGATGACTCTACTCTCCATTCTTCCACTTATTTCAAATCTGCTCTCTCTCTCTCTCTCTCTCTCTCTCTCTCTCTCTCTCTCTCTCTCTCTCTCTCTCTCTCTCTCTCTCTCTCTCTCTCTCTCTCTCTCTCTCTCTCTCTCTCTCTCTTTCTCTTCTAGAAATGGTTCTCGACTTCAGCTTTCCGATTTGATTCTTGATGATCTGGATGGAATTTCCCGGTGGGGCCACCTACACCTTGTGATATTAAATTTTTTAAACACTCAACTTCTTCAAATCTAACTCTCAAAAACATCTCCTATCTCTCCAATCTTCTTCGACAGCTCTCCCGTCTCACCTGTCGACAACATAAACATTCTTGATCTGAACATAGAAAATAAACTCTCGTGGAAACCTCACATCACAACAGTTGCTAAGGTGGCCTCATAAAAATCTGTGGATTCTGTTCAGGTTACGAGATTTTTTTTCTTCCGAACAATTACTTCAATTATACAAGGGTCTTATCCGCCCTTGTGTCCCCCTTTTCTTACATCTGCGGGGGCTCCAGTTCCCCCATTCTTTTGGATAGAGTTGAGTCTAAAGCTAAAAGATTAACAAACTGCTCCCTACATTTTTACTCCTTTGACCATTTATCTCTGCGACGTGACGTTGGTGCTCTGTCTCTTTACCATAAGCAACGGCAAGTGCTCGATGGTGTTAACCTCATGTATTACTCACCAATGTGTCGCCTTTGTAGCACAAGAGGTGTTCTTTTTCTCATGAATATTTTGTGAATATTTTGAATCCCAGGTTAGTTGGATGTGGTGCCGTCTTCTTTCCACCCCCCTCTCTTCTGTGGAACTCCCTGTCTTCATCTGTTTTTCCTGGTGTATTATTTAATCTCCCTCTATTCAAGTCCTTCGCCTACGGTCACCTCAGCGATTTGCGTTAGACTCGGAATTTGGTGGGCTTTCCCATTTTTATTTATTTTTTTTATATTATTTTACTGCCCCT
>JABUQX010064862.1:0-7500 GCA_015478945.1 Trachelipus rathkii
CAGGAAAGATTTAAAATGGAAAATTCAGATAGGCAGCAAGTTGATAGCCGTTAAACTATGGAGGTAGACTAAGCAGCCCACCGGAAGAAGTGCAATTGGGTACTTTGGAAACAGTTCCAGGTTGCCTTTAGCAAAGATGAAATTTAGATATCAATCGGATCTTTTGGCAGTATTGGGAGGGGAATAGCTCAGGCCTCTTGACAATCTAGCAGAGACCTACACGTACTGAACGAACGATACGCGATACGTCAAAGTGGACACGAAGAGTGAGAATATAGAAGGTTTACCCCATACATGGACAAAAGACTGACCTTAAGGATGGTCTTAACATAAAAAATAGAGTAAGGATCGAGGACCAGGCCTACCAAAATTGGAGGCTGACCCGTGATTCAAAGCATCAAACAAAGGAACATCCCAAAGAAGACACCACGGTATGAAACAGATGAGGAAAGTACGCCTCAGCAGAGGGCCAACAAGTCGACCCATTTTGAATGTTAACAAATGAGCACAGTACGCAACAGGCCCCAAGGGCAAGAATAAGAAAAAGGAAGAAGGAGGGCGGAAAAGAAAATACCACCTTCTCGATGAAGTTTCTACGCGGAAGACGAAATAGAAGACTGAGAGTAATTGGACTCGGGAGGATAAAACGAATGCTCAAAGGTTAGTGTGATTAGAAGAGCTCAGGTGTGGAACAATACTAAGCGCAGTGAGTAGATCATTTATCGTTTGGGCCGGCGAACATGTAGAGGTGATGAGTCATTTAGGAGGAGTAATATAAAGGCTGTGAAACCTTTAAAATATGGGAAGGAAAAAGTCCAGAAATTTGAGGCATTTATAGAAGACTACGAACGATATGCCAAGGAACAACTAGGTAAAGACAAGAGTCGTTGGGCAGTGGAACTTAGAAATTTCTTAGAAGGTCCGGTACTAAGGACATACTATAGTATATATAGGGCTAAGGTCAAATATACCACTATCGTGGCTAGATTGAAAAGCTGGTGCAAGGAGGAAAAGGAAACCGAGCAGATAGATTTACAAAAAGAGTTTTGGAGGTTAGAGATGCGAAAAAATGAAAAAGTGGCTGAATTAGCGTTAAGGGTTCAAACCACTTACGAGGCAGCTACTAAAGAGGAAGATAGGGACAAACAAATATTGAAGAAACAATTTTTGAATTGTCTACCGAAAAAGATGGCAAGGAGATTCAGAATAAGGATGGGAAATGAGAAAGAAAGCCTTAAAGTAAGGTGGAAAGATGTGCTAAACTGGGCACAGGAGGAGGATGAATTGGAGGGCCAAGAGGAGGAATCAAAGGATGAGGGTATACCGATATGGGCCACACTAAATGGAGAACCAAATACAAAAAGTACATACGCAGATAAAGTGCGCTATGGAAGGCCAGTATATCAGCAGAAAACGAATACAAGGGAATACACCAGGCAAAATAATGGAAGATATGACAATGAGGAAAAAAGATGTTACTGGTGCAACAGGGTAGGACATTTTAAAAGAGAATGTCGAAAATATAATGGGTGGTGCTTAGGATGTGGGAGTAATGAACATCGGACTGGGGAATGTGGATTCAGAAGAGGGTTCAGACAAGAACAAGGTTATAGAAGACAAGATCAACAGGATATGGGTGGACAAAGGCAGAATGAGAGGAAACCCATTGAAAAGAAATGCTTTTTATGCAACCAAATGGGACATTGGAGGGATACTTGTCCACTTCAGGAACAAATACAAGAATTAATAAGGGTACAAAAACAAGCAAATTCGGGAAACGAGGTAGCTCCGCCGACCCCGGGAACGAGCAGGAGCGACACCCCCAAGTAAACCACTGTTTAGGACCCAGCCCGGTTATTCAAGTTGATACAGTATTGGATCCAGAAGCAGAGGAGTTCATAAGCAGGAAACCTCAGGAAGTTAAGGATGCCTTACCACAACGGATACCCAAAGGAAGAGAAACAAGCGCAGTGAACACTACAACCGGCATATACCACGCCATAAGTAGGACAACCATTGAAGGTAAGCAAGGCATCAATATTACTCCTTTGTTGAAATTTGTTATAAAATTAAATAATATAGAAATGACAGCTATTGTTGATTCAGGTTCACAATATTGCATCATAGGCCAGGAACAGTTCAGAAGGATCCAGAACCCCGAAGTTTTAGAAAAAATAATGAGGTTACGAGGAGTAGGTGACCCTCAAATGGTTGTGGAATCCCACCAAACAGCAAGATTAAGGATTTCAATTGAGGACATCAATTATGGTACAGCAGATTTCATTGTGGTTGAAAGGCTAAAAGAAGGTACGATTTTAGGAATGCCATTTTTTGGGTACAAAATAAAATTAAAATGACATAAAGGATGGCTCCTTACATCGGATAAATAGTTCAAAGATACAAAAGAACAAGTTTCTACTTTTTCAGAGAAGTCGGAAGTCTGTGTAAGGACGTAATATCCTTGCCAGTGTTATACTACGGGGAAGAGTTGCAATGTACAGTAAATATGATTGGGTTCCAGTCAAAGCTACCTGGACTCAAACCAGATTAAACCCTAGAGAATGGAAGGGTACTAGAATAGAAACCAAAGAACTATTGTCGAAGGAGACGAAAAATAATCAAAGAGGGTAATAATAAAAGATGTAAAATACTACCAGGAAAAATGGTAAAAATGGACAACTACAATAAGAAAGGTACTATATTAATCAGAAGAGCTTGTACCAGGACAAATAGAATTTGGAAAAAAAGAAAAATAGGAATAGCCATGCTAATATTGGAGAAAGAGAGTCCTCCAAAAATATGACAATAGAGGATATAACGGTAAACAAATGGTACACAGAACAGGAAGACAAAGGACCATCGAGGAGGAATGCGACAACACGGCGCAAAAATTAGAAAAAGATGAAAATCACATTTATGGAGGAAGTTAAACACTAAGAGCCAGACGAAGAAACCAATAGAAGTATTATACGCCAAAGAGGTGTTATTTAGCAGAGTGACTTCAGATGTGACCAACACGTCGACTGCACATATTAGGAATTCGGCTACACGATTAACCCCCATCTAAAAGGGCAAGAAGATTGACCAAAGACAAATGGAAGAAAATTGAAAAACAGGTTCAAGAATTGTGTCTAAAGGATATTGTGGAGCCATGTGCCGCTGAATGGAGCTCCCCAGTGGTACCTGTTAGGAAGAAGGATGGGACACTTCGTCTATGCATAGACTATAGGCGCATAAACAAAGTAACAGAAGCAGACAGGTTCCCGATGGCCAACATTTCGGAAACGATCTTCTCGTGTCAAGGGGCGCAATATTTTTCCTGTTTGGATCTGGTCAAAGGATACTATCAGATGAAATTAGAAGAGGATAGTAAGGACTTTACTGCATTTTCTACCGTTAGTGGCCAATACAGATTCAAAAGGCTGAGTTTCGGGTTAAAGAATGGACCAGCAGCATTCCAGAGGGAGATGCAGAGGATACTAACAGGATTCAGCCGAGACAAGGTGGTGGTATATGTGGATGATGTCCTCCTGATATCAAAGGATTTCAAGAACACTACGGAGCTGATTCGAAAAGGTCCTACACGGTTCTTCCGAAACCAACGTAAAATTAAAATCAGCACAGTGCACGCTGGGCCTCAAAAAGGAAAATTAAATTTTTAGGGCAGATTCTAGTAGACTGGAGTAAGGAAGCTCCAAGAATTATGGATCAGGATAAGACAATTGGAAGACCAACTAAACATCAGGAGAACTCAGGCGCGTACCGTAGGAATGATCACTTCACGTAAGTTCATTAAAAACTGTCAGGAGTTGGCAAGCCCCCTTAATGCCTGACAGGAGGAAAAAAGGAAGGATCAAGATCGAATGAACAGAAGAAAGGATCAGGCATTCGAAGCTTAAAAGGACTGGATGAAAGAATCTGTAGATGCTTGGCATTCCCGATTTCCACGGACAAATCAGTTCCCAAATATTAAGAAGTTTATGTAGATGCCAAGTGATTTGGTAATGGGTGCAGGTCTTATGTCAGCCAACAAGAAAAGGAAAAGAGTAATAGCTTATAACTCTCATTCATTCGATGCGTGTGAAAGAAGAGCATCCACCATAGAGAGGGAATTGTTGGCTATCAGGTGGGGAATCAAGAGTTTCCGTCCTTTTGTTGGGGTCAGAAGTTTATATAATAACAGATACCGCCCACTTGTTAACCTCCAACACATGAAGTGTAAGATAGTAAGCCTTGCTCGTGTCTTGGACGATTTAAGCGAGTACAGCTTTCAAATCCATTATTTTTCCGGGAAAAGAAAACCATTTTTGCTGCTACATGTCTTGTTTGTCAAAGGAAACAAGAGAAAGAAATCGATGTCATAAAATCTCAGAGGCTACGCAACAGGTTCTGAAGTAATCAAGGTGGTAACCAGGAGGTGCTGAATTCCTTGTTTGAGCTGCAGGGAAGTTAAAAAGGGAACAATTACAAAGAAGACACCAATAATTAAGGAAATTCCCTACTAGAGGTTTTGGACTAAAAAACAGAAAGATCTATGGGTTTGGATAAACAACCCCAATCACTCAAGTATTTGAAAAACCATCAGTATTTCAGGAAGGGAACCAATCCCAGAGGTATTACTGGCAGCTAGCGATGAGTTTAACTTGAAGATTTGGCTGCATCATGGGACTTGTTGTTCAGTTGTATATATGGGACCCAAAGCAAGGAAACGAGAAGATTTAAAAAACATTCACATTCAGGTATTAGGAGGTACTCATTTCAATCCATTAAGAGATATGGTAACGATTCCAATGAAATAAGGATGATACAATGTAGACGAATTAGCAATCGCAGATCAAGAGGTACCAATCTGAGAAGAAAATGAAGGATTCCCTGGACGTGAAGAAAGTGAGCCAGAAAAATTATTAGAACACATCAGAAGAGGGATTAGGGGGTAAACTTATTTAATGAAAGGAAAGAGGCACACCAGTCTCGGTTACAGTTAGCATACACCATGTGATCTGCTCGTAGTTGCATGGCAAGCTAGCGTTCCATTGGCGTTAAACATCGCATATGTTGGTGTTTTTTTAGCACACAGGAATCGGTCATTAGTGTGGTCGCATGAAACTGTCGCATCAGGGAGGTTAGAACCATTTGGACTTATTTTGAGGAAATGGAGTGTGGACATCACATTAAATGGGATCATTACCACCAAAATTGTTGAATGCACCACAGCAGTAGCTATCAGGATAGATACACGCTACAGGAAAACAGTATTACCATTGGTAGTTGTTAAGGATGGTTATTCCGGCATGTTTTTCGTCTGGGAATGAATTGACTTGGGAAACAGAGCGATGTCTGGATCTGGGTTTGTGTGGGTTGTAGCAGTCTATCGCACTTGGGGGATGAAGTTGAGGTCAGGTTAGTGGCGCGATGGTTTTCTTGTTAATGTGTATAATATAATAGCGTGTGATAATAATAGGATTGACAATATCATAACATTAAAAGAAATAATGACATTACAGGAAAGATCCAAGGTGATAAAGGAATTAAAGAAGAGGGTTAGGAATAAAAAACAAATTCTTAAAACTGATGTGTCTTTAAAGGAATTTTATAGATATAAGGAGGATCTATTAATGAACGATGCTATATTAGTTAAAAGGATGAAGAACGACAAGTTGTGTGCAGTAATAGGGATTTAAACAGATGGTCAGCATTTGTGTAGTAATACACCGAAACATGGCACACATAGGACAAGGAAAATTAACAGACTTGATGGCATAGATCGTATGGCCACCCTGAGAAGTCATACTATAAATCAGGAAGCTATCAAGACAATGTCCGCATTTGCCAATTGAACAGAAATAGACCACAAGGGTAATATTCCCCCAATTTGGAAAAATCCAGGTTCTAATCTTTTTGATTGGTGGCAAATGATGAAATGGCCACTGCTCAAAACAAGGAGAGGAAAATGTTGCTTGTCTAAGTGGGTTGCTGGACGCAACTGCAGCAAATTGGGTATCAGTCAGACTCAACTAAAGGATAAGCAGCCAGAAGTGTCACGGGGGCATTTGAAGATCAGATGTTACCAACATTTTTGAGGCCCCCATACAAGGTTTTAACAGATAATGGGGTGGAATTCAAAAGTAACAGGTTTAGGGACATGCTCAAAAGGTACAACATAGATCATATATTCAGCAGTCCTTATAAGCCATCTTCGAACGGGGCAGTAGAGCGTACGAACCGTACGTTTGCAGAGTTCCTGAAGAACATAGTGACAAAGGACCAGGAGTGGGATGACTGCTTACCCAGGGTGGTTATAATATATAACAACACAAAACACTCAGAACTTGGAATAACACCAGCCGAAAAACTATTAACTCAAACACATGAGGAGGGAAAGGTATTGCCAATCTCTATGGAGGAGCAAAGCAAATGGAAGGAAGGACACCCAAACTGGCTTCCCTATGCAGTAGGAGTTAAGGTCAAAAGGAAGATTATTTCGGCAGATCGGTCCTTAGAGAAAAAACTAGGTGAAAGATATGAAGGGCCATTCACGGTTGTCAAAGTAATAGCTGGTGGAATGACATATGATGTTGAGGGTCAAGGTAAAACTATGAGGGTCCACTACGCACATTTAAAAGTATGGGCAGACCCACCAGATTACCTCAGGCAGTACTTCGAAAATGAAAAAGGTGAAGTCCATCCACACAATGAATATAGGGCTGAAATAACAACAGAGGATGAAGTAGAGGAAGCACCAGTAGGTATCATATATAGTACGTTCCCAGAGAGGTTAAAAGGGAAAAGAAAGGGTAGGATGGAAAGTAAGGAAACATGGGACCTTCTACAATTGGCCATTGGCAAAGCAAGCCATAAAAGAGATATAGGAATTCAAACGGAACATTTAGGAGAGGATAAGGAAACACAAACAGAGGCAGAACCTATGCCATCTCCTACAGATACTAGTGATCTCTTGGATTGGGTCGATTCAGCACCAGAGGATGCAAATTCAGATGCGGAATTCGACTTACAGAGGTTTGAAAGAGAGTTAAGGTTCCCAAATGACAGTTACACCATAGGTATAACCGTTTCAGACGCCACTGAAGAAGAAGAGAGGTTCTAGGTTGTAAAACTTGGTACATGATGAGGATATCAGGTAAGATACATCATGACTTAACAGGCTAATCTTAAAATACTGCCCCTCTTATTATAAACTGCCAGATCCAATCTTCCATCGAATTCTAAGGACAATTAAAAGAAAGTTGGGTGAACGATACACGGAACCAAAAGATGTGGCATGATAATATTGGAGAAACACGCACGAACCCAACCAAGATCAGAGAATTTAGAAATCATGCAAGAGCGAACAATTAGACAAACAGGTCCAAGAAGGAGCGTCACCATACACAGACTACTATAAAGCCACAAAGTACAAAAACAAGGGCTATCTCAAGGAGACAGTATGAAGGAGGGCTTGAGGAGAGAAGGGCGTCTAGTGGAAACTAGGTTAGTTTACTA
>JABUQX010064863.1:10000-20591 GCA_015478945.1 Trachelipus rathkii
GGGGTTGTATGGCAGCCTCACATGTTGACAGGTTGCACATTGTTAATAAAACGATGAATAGTAAGCAATATCTTGAAGTCCTGGCTAACAAAATGATTCCCAGTGCCAAAGATGTGTTTGGAGATGCAAATTTTATATCCCAAGATAATAATGCACCTTGTCATCGATCAAAAGTGGTTAAGAAATGGTTCAATACTAACAACATTGCCAATATGGAGTGGCCAGCACAGAGTCCGGATCTCAATCCAATAGAGAATCTATGGAATAAAATTGGACTTCTCTCTAAAAACAAACCAGCTATGAAAAGGGACCTAATATGGGACCTAATTAAGTTTTGGTTTCATGTTATATGTGAAAACGATTTGAAAAAACTTGTTTATAGCATGCCTGAAAAATATAAACTTGTTGTAAAGAGTAAGGGTTGGCCAATAAAATATTAACCCATTAACGGCCATAATTCGGCTGATATATTTTTTAATGATATGACACTTGTTCTTACCTTCTATAGGCCTTAGATGACGGCTCGGTTAATTTCATTAAAATTCTCCAAGGGCTTGTACCCAAAAACGACTGTCCCATTTTTGGGACATTGGCCACTATTCATGAAAATACTCAAAAGGAAGAAAAACATGTGCATTATTTGGAATTGTTTTATTTTCCTCTTAGTAATGAATAAAATATAAAATTATTATTTATAACAGTATATATATATAATTATATATATATATATATTATATATATATATATATATATATAAATATATAATAATTATATATATATAATTACATATTATATTATATTATATATATTATATATATATATATATATAGTAAATTCTTATTTATAAAAATATATATATATATATATATATATATATATATAATTTGTATGGAATCTCTGAAAACACACATCGTGAAGTGGAACATTGCATCTAAAGCAAATTGGTTTCGTATTTTTCCCACAGTAAGCGCATCGTCGTCGGGATTCTATAGGCTTTACCAAATGATTTCCTGCGTCGAACCTGATTTCTTCACTTACTCTTCCTTTCAAAAATATGTGTTGTGGAGTGTTGTGGTTTGCCTGCGTTCGAGAGGCGTCATTGACATCGTCCGCCTGAGCGGACGGTCTCTCTCCTCTCGTCTGGAAGGGCCAACATGTCACTCGGGGAAAAGGTTTATCTCGGAGTCAGCTCTCCTCGGAAATATTTTTAGGCGGCTGAGTTACCGCCCCCCGAGATAACCTCCACCCGAGTGGAAACCCATGTTCCCAAGAAGCGAGTCAAACGAAAGGTCTATTTTTCCGTCAAAAGGCGGAAAAATCCGCATTTTTCCACCTCGACCCAGATAAAGCTCGATTCCAGCGACTGCAGTCGCTCCTGGACTTGAGCTCTTGATTTCAGTTTTCGGCTTTAGGTCAGGGAAAGCCGCCCTAGCAGAGGCGATTTCCCTTCGCTGCAGCTTACATTTCCGAGTCGAGAGTTCGTTATGTCCCGTAGAGGGGACGTAACAGTATGCCTTCGACACCCGAATCCCTGCGGGATGCCTGCGAAAAGACGGGCGAGGGAGACACATGTTGACGCCGCCCAATTCGCGGCTGCAGCATGTAGCTCGAACTTTGCCTGGAGAGGCGATCCTCGAACCGCCTAAGCAGCGGCAGAGGTGTAAGTAGAGGACTTCCTATCCCGTCACTATCCCCACGGTCTTGGCTCTGGACCATTCCTGAATGCAGAGAAACGCGTGACATTGGCGATACGTGCAGTAGTCCCCACTCCGCCCTGATGAGGCAGAGAGGAGGACACAGCACACGGGATATTCACATACCTTTACCCCCACGTACGCGGGCAGCAGCTGTCCAGCAGCTATCTTCGACTGCCTGCCTACGCGGATCAGTGTTGCTTGCCTGCGTTTGAGAGGCGTCATTGACATCGTCCGCCTGGGCGGACGGTCTCTCTCCTCTCAACAAACTCTTTATAGCACCACACAGGCATATCCCTATTCTAGGTAATTTCTAACTAGGATCCGGACTAGGGATCGAACCCGGGCCTTTGCCATGCGATTCTGTCGCTCTGCCGATTGAACATATATATATATATCATATATTATATATATATTATATTATATATTATATATATATATTATATTATAAATAATATATATATATATTATATTTATATATATATATATTATATATATATTATTATTATATTATTATTGCAAATATACTATATATATATAGTATATTATATATTATAAATTATATATATATATATTTATATATATATATATATATATATATATAATATATATATATATAATATATATATATATATAATATATATATATATATATATATATAATATATATTATATATATATATATAATATATATAATATATTATATATATTATATATATATATATTTATATATATGTATGCATTGAAATGCAACTATGCAAATAAAAAAAAGTAGATGAGTAAAATTCCTCTCTCTCTCTCTCTCTCTATATATTATATATATTTATTAATATATATATATAGCTATATATATTATATTTAATATTATATAATTATATATATATATATATATATATATATATATACTATATATATATATATATATATATTATATATATATATATATATAGAGATAGACATATTTATCAAAATAGTCTGATTTGGGTACTTTCATGAATATTGGCCAATGTCCCAAAAATGGGACGGCAAAATAAATAGGTTATATTGTTTACGTAGAAATTTTTTTTGGTCCTTTTACGGAATCTTCGTGTTCCTTTATGACTAATGAAGAGAATAACATAACTAAACCACATCTCGTCACTGTAAGCAGCGTGCCGGGAGCGTATGCGTTACTGATTGTGTTTTAACTGAAAATCTGGCAACTTTAGTGACATATAATTTCAAAGATACTTAAAAATATATAATTTTTTTGTGCTGAATACTTGAAGTGGGTTATAGTCTTGCTTCTGAAAACAAAAAAGTACTAAATTTTTTAGCGTAATTAATTTCAAGCATGTATAAAGCTGCGTCCCAAAAATGGGACATTGGCCGTTAATGGGTTAAATTGTTACTTTATTTTTTACCTTTAATAATTACTATTTTAAGCCTATTACGATACTTTTATGTCAAAAACTTGTGTTCATAGCCATTAAAACGTATTTCCGATGAAGATGATTATGAAAATTCACATGTGAAGAAGAAATATTTATACTACTATTATTAGATATCATTTGGATCTTGGTTTGTAAAAGTGTTATGATGTATGCGTATTGCCATAATTTTATAACCATTGGATAGCTAAGGAGATGTTCTTTTAAATGATATCTAGTAAATTAATGTATTTTTTACGAGCACTGCACAAAGTAGCTCAAAACCTAAATTTTCATAAATTTTAACAGGACCCATTCTTTGACAAACAGCATTGTTTATATATATATATATATATATTATTATATTATATATATTATATATATATATATTATTATATATAATATATATATATATATATATATAATATATATATATATATATACGTATATATATATATATTATATATTATATATATAATATAATTATATAGATATATATATTATATTTATTATATATTCTATATCATATATATATATATATATATATATATATATATTATAATAATATAATATATATTATATATATATAATATATATATATATATATATAATATATATATATATATATATATATTATATATGCGATTAAATATAATCATATATAAATGTTTTCAGCGATGTTAATAAACTTTTTAAAATTGAATTTCTGAACTTTAGAGTTGTCCACTTATATTCTATTCATCATTCATTCTACATGCGTTTCACATTTTATTCCAAAGCTTTTAGTTTTTTTTCAGCTTGTTGTTTTACTCAATTGCTCTCTCTCAAACTTGGTTATAGTTTCCTTTCTGCCAGCCTTATAAAAAATCTCCGTCCTCTCTGCTGCTTTTTTTGCTGCTAACCTCAAAACTGCTTACTCCCCTTCCTTTCTAACTACCTCTTTCTTGCTCTTCCTCCTATACTATCTCTCTTTTCCCTTCTCTTTTTAAAGTATATTTTGAGGATGGATCGTAATATCTAAGTGGGGATTAGTTTCCTAAACAGGATATTCCTAATATGGTTTTTAATCTGGATTTAATCATGGATTCTAAAATATGGATTATTGAAGGTCTTAAGAAATATTTTAACTCCACTTTATGAGCCACAAAGCTTAAGAATATTGGCCATGTAGGTAGTTTAAAAGAGATATTAGTAAAGAGGATGATGCAAGAGTAACTAAAGTTAGTGAGTCATATGGGATTGTGTTTAGATAAGCAGAAATTTGTTTGGATTGTATGCTTTTTATTAATCAATAACTTTAGTTTGTTGATTTTAATTGAGGAAATATTATAAATTTACGATAAGGACTCTGCCTTTGGAAAATTAAAATCCATAAGGATTTTAATGTATGTTTGCATTCAATTCAACTTCTTGTGAAGTAGATGGTCTCTATGTAAGAGGCGGTGGCATAGGAGGTTTATGTATGGTTAGTAGCCTAAATTTTTTGGGAATAGTACCCTGATTATGAGTAGATTTTTATTTCATTTTAATTCATGTCGATTCTAGATCAATTTTGGTATGTTCTGATTTGTATTAAGATTTATTAACTAATAATCTTATCTCTAGTGCCCATAGTATAATAAGTCATATAGGAAGGTATACTACTAGTGATTATGGTATTGTATAAGCAGTATCTTTGAATGATTGTAAATTCCTATGAGGATCTGAGTCGAGTATGATAGTGAAGATCAGGAACTCATATAATAATTCTATTACTATACCCCGCTATTAATTATGCTAAGTATGCTATTTATTATTATCTCTACTGACTATATATATTATACTTCATATATTAACATTATAGCTCTAACTAAATAGTGTAGGGAGTGGAGTAGTGTTAGGGGATAGATTATAATGTGCGAGTGTAGTGATATGTGATTATTCTAATATGTTATGTTTTTAATCGTATGAGTGATGTACTATGACCTATCGCTATACACTTAATATAAGGTAAGTCTTTGAGTATCACTTATCATGTTCTAATCAGCTAAGAGTTACGTGTAGATATTCTTAAGAAAGAATCCCGTAATATATTCTATAGTATATATTGCTATACCTGATTAATCTGATTCTATATTCCCCATTGGTCCATAATCCTAGAGTTACAATGTGCATACAGGTAGATCACAGGTCTTTGTGGATCAAACTAAGTCTCCTCGAGAGCACAATCTCGATTCCAGAAATAATAACACATTTACTTTTGAGTATAATGATTCTGCCTTCTTATACCTTTTCAAGCGGAGGGCATCCGTATCTTATTTAATTTTGACATTATATATATCTCTGTCACTTTGTCCTTTCGCTCTAGAACTCTCATTTTTATTAGAGATATTATGATCCGGTCATTTTATCTAAAAAGAATGATATATAAACTATATCGCATAGATTATTACTTGATATCTCCAGTCTCCTATTATAAAAAACTCGCACTTTCTACAGATCATCATTCCTCAATCTCCTTCAGTCCTCATGCCCTTTATAAGCCATCACCCTCAAGAGAGAAACCATGCATTGTTTGTTCCTCATGAACCATTTCTTACTCGACCAATCCTTCTCTTCGTGTGACACAAGGGCATATCCCAAGTCCTTGCTTTGATTATATATAACAAAGGGGGCGCAAAAGCTTAGTGCACAATTATTCTCTATTAGCTTGGCGAGAGTGAGCTGCGTGGGGCTTACAACAACGATTCCATAAAAGGTTCAGCTTTAATTACTCTCTCCTTGCTCTTTGTAATAAACCCATTAATGGTCGATTTATTCATTGCTCGCGATGCATCATTTATTAGCTTTTAATTTCACATTAGCTTTTAAACTTATACTGATAATTATTTTCAAAAATATCTAGCTTCTTTTCTCATTGCTTTTCTTTGAAGTCTCTCTAGCGTATCTATTCTTTTCTTACATAAACCTTACACAATCCTCATATAATTCTACTTTCTAATAAGTAAAAATCCGTAGAAAAACAAAAGAAAACTACCATCTTTTATCTATTTATTATTCAAATTAAACATTACCAAGACTAATATAGACACAACAACAACAAGAATCTTATGACAGAGTTCAATCTGCTTGAGAATCTTTACTACATCCTTCCATATCCTAAAACTTTTGAACACTTTGGTATCAAATCTGCAAAAAAACTTCCATTTAAGTCCTGTCAAATCATTTATATAATATAGCTACATATATATATAATATATAATATGAATAAATAATATTCTGCTATATAACTGAATAAATGAACTCGAGACAAATATAAATTATAGTTATATATATTAAAATATATATACATTATAATAAAAAGTACATTATATATATTAAAAAATTATTTTAAATTATATTAATTTATAAAGTATAACTAATAGATAAACTTACGAAATATAGAGCTATATATATAATAAGTTAATCTATATATATCGCATATATAAATATATATATTATAATTACATATATATATTAATATAATATTAAATAAATAATAGATAATAAATACTAATATTATATATATATATATATAATTAAGTATATATATAACTATTAAGTATATATAATATATATATATTAATATATTATATATATATATATAATTAATATAATATTATATATATACTATATATATATATTATATTAATTAATAATATATACTATATAATATATTGTTATATAATATATATATAATAATATATATATATACTATATATGATAATAAATATATATATATATATATATTATTAAGTATATTATATATATTAATATTACCTATATATATATAGTTAAAATAATAATATACTTGAGTCGGTAAACAAACGTTAGCCAGGATATATACGATCAAATATAATTAGTAAAGCATAATATAATATGAAAAAGTAAATTAAAGTATAAACTGTATATAAAATTACAATATTGATATGATGGATGAAAACGGTATTATATTATCATATATATAATATATATGATGGAGAAAACAATAATGGGCGAAAAAAAGCCATTGTGTAATGAGTGTGTGTTAGTGGGGCTCGGGCTGGTTGTTGAGTGTCATCTTTAATGTCAGCACTTTTACAAATCAATTGCCCAAGGAGGGAAAAGGGAAATTATTGAGCGAATATTGGGGGAGTGTAGTAACATTGGAGGCGATGAAATGGTTAGTGCGGTATTCGTCAAATGAAGGCCCACACAAGATTTTTATCATCTCACCGTTTAATTCTTCGAAAGGACGATTAATATACCCTATCAACCTTTTCCGCCCTGAATTTGATCCATCCCTCGTCATCAAGTGACAATCCAACACTCCCTTTCGCCCATTAACTTCCTCCTCTCGGATACTCCAAATGCAGGTGCCCAGCGTTATTAGTGGGGTATTACTCCCTTTATTCTACACTTCAGCAAGCATTTTGACTTAAAAGTCTAAAATATAATCATTATCACCTGGGACATTCTCTTTCAGCGATTTTTCTCTCCAATGCAATCAGTATGTACCCAATAAATTCTTGAAAGGTTTGTCCCCGTATCTATGTACACCCTACCCTTTCCATTTGAGTTACATAAATAACCTCGAAGATTGCACTATGTGGAACAGTTCATCTACTAACCAGCAACCCACACTTTTTTTAATTATCCATTACATCCCCTATTATCACAGATCTTCTTTCGTCTTAATTGTAATAACTGCTACATTTATATACTTGCTCCCATGTATATGCGTATCACTTTATATGATCAATACTTCTAAACCAGAGAATGTCTATAAGAGCCTCTAATTACTCTAACAATGATACCATATACAGAAAACTAGACTTGGTATTTTCATAAAATAATTGATTTCTCCCTACAAATCTTCCTTACATGCTCTAATTTCATTCAATTATCATTTAGTAATATAAAAAAAAAACATTAATTACCCAAACACCTAATTAATAATATATTTAGACAGGCTTTTAAATTGCCTATTATAAATAGCACCATTTCCTCATATGGTATGTTCTCTACTAAGAACTTCCCTCTGAGGAACCGTACATACAATAAAAAGAAATGCTGTTATCTTCCAAGATCAACGCACTTGGATATCCAATTAATCTTTTTCACCTTGTAAATGAATTTTTATATGGATCGCCTAGTTTAAATTTATACAATACAGCATTAACAGTTAAGCCCTTTAGCAAATGACTAGCAGATAAATATAATAATACTATACAATATTAATACAATATTAACGCAACAATTAATATATTTCTCTTATATATCAGCATTGATACAAGATAGATTCCTTCCTTAAGACCTAAAATTTTTATTATAGTTATCCCACAGGCGCCTCTCTATGATCTAAGAGTAAGTTGCTTCCCAACATACTTTGTATGTTCGTAAAATGTGCTTGCATATCGAAGCTAACATTATAAAAAGAAATATATGAGCCTGAATACGAGGGGCGGATGATCAGTCTTATCTTGGTCAGCGTCATAGGCACATTCCTCATCTAAAAACTTCGGTTTTTTTTTATTCACAACCGTGATATGTCTTTCTTGATATAACAAACAAAAAACTATAACTATGAAATTTTCATGGTTTAATAATTTTAACATGAAAGAAGTTCATTATTTGTTGATAAAATTTATTGTTGAAAATTTACACAATAATGAAACATACTATATATAACCTATTAGCCATCTTGGAATAACATCTCTAAATTTCAGAAATTTTCGGAAAAAAAAAGTCCATAAATTCAGTTGATTGAAATCCGAATCTAATACAATTTACAATCTATATAAGCGTAAAATAATATTTTTAAACATCAGTAATATAAAGGTAACTGTTAACGGTTATAGCCCCGTAGTTGCCCGAAGTTATCAATAAAAACACTAATGTTGATTTATTGTTAATTAAAATCATATGATATTTATTTTTGGTAATTTTTACAATTTCGAATTAAATTGAATAAAATTTATCATTTTTAATTTAGTATATATTTCGTATTTTTGGTGTGGTAAAATGAAAAAATTAAGGAAATTAATTATCTTCTGGATAACTAGCGCTTTAACGCGTAATCACTGTATCTAACTTGAGTTTTATTCTTTTGTTCCCAACCTTAATATATAATATATATATAGTAATATATTATACCAGAGATATAGATGTATGTAAAAGTATATACCTAACTCATAAAACTTAGTAGAGAGAATTTTTCCCACCTATATTTAATACACTTTGGCAAAGGTTTATTGATTGGAGTCTAATTAGTGAACAAAAGCAAGTCACCATCCTACTCAGCTATGCGAAATGCTAATGGCTCTTTGTAAGGTACATCACAGAAGCAAAGGTTTATGTTCGCTTATTATGATTTCTATTCGTTTATCGGCAAACCTTCCCTCTCAGAGAACCTCCGTATCCTTACGTGCCTATTCTTATTTCTCACCATACAGTTAAGGTCGAAATACATGCTCATTTACGCTCTAAAAACGTTTCGCCGAACACAAAACAGGTTTTTAGCTACAAATTTACCTATTTAATTTGCATAAAGATCTGCATGACTTATTGAGTCAATAATTTAATTACAACCGAGAAATACTATGCACTACCAGCTGTGCTTTTAGTTGAATCCATATAAGTAGTCTCAATTATTTGGCTTTTTTATGAGAAAAAACAATGCACAATTGCTCGTCAATATCAAACTGTCAAGCGACGTGAGTGTGTTGGTTGACGTTGTGGTCATAAGAGAGAAATTCTCCGATCCTCTAGCCCGTGAGTTTTTAAAAAAAATGCTTAGTTGCAATAAAACGTATTGACAACTGCGGCGTATTAGAGATTCATATTTACATAAGTTGACTCTTTAATGAGAGTACTTGCGTTAATTTAAGCGTTTAAGAATATCCCAGGTTTTAAATCTATATTATAAGGCATTTTTGGCTTGCGATATTTTCCTTCCATTTTCTCAACTTTGGATTTTTGCAGTTTTGTTTTCTGTCCGTTTTAATGATCTAATAGAGAGTGTAGTGACTTGCTCCTGCATAAAGAAAACTCACATTTTGCCATCTGCTACGTGCATTATCTATTGAACATATATTACCATGTTGTCGCCTAAATCCTGTAATCCCCAAAAAAACCTAAAATAAAGAAAAATGGGAAATACGAAAATTAATTAACATATAATTTTTAAAAATAATTAGCATCTAATTAAAAAATTCCAATTTTACCATTCTTGACATTTCAATTATCAAAAAACCACTTTATAGGACAATTTCATCACTCACACTTACATAAAAATGTTCAATCTTATCACTATTCCACGTCATACCTGTCACTCTCTCATAATTCCTTCTCAGGTCTCCTGAAATGCCTTTACCTGTGATTAAATTTGATCAATTGCATGGGCTACTGAAATCTAATTGAACGTTGAAAGGCAGGTGGCCCGGTGCATTCCTCACACGAAGTTTGAGGGAGTTGGGTGCTTCCGTGTGAC
>JABUQX010064864.1:0-22500 GCA_015478945.1 Trachelipus rathkii
GATGTGAAGATGTTAGTCATATGAGAGATAGTTCAATATTCAAAAAGTTTTAAAAAAAAAAAAATTAAATCTGGCTTTTAACACGTTAATATGTCAGGACCGACACGCGAGCGGAGCCCAACAGAGAGAAGACGGCCACTACTATGTTGAATAATCAAACTAAAAATGGGTGGATTCCTGGCTCATGTATATTTGAATGTCAGTAAAAGAAAAATCAATAATGGAGTAGGTCAAATAAATATTCAGTTTCAAAAATAAAATAAAAGGCTAGAATAAGAAAGATAGTCGTTACACAATTATAAGGAATATTGCTACTAATATTACAATAAAAAAAAATAATAAATATATTAATTCTTAGACACGAAGAAAGTTACAATTAGTTGGGAAGGTATTTTCAAGAATAGAGTAGTATATGGAAATAACTTTTAAGACACTGTTATAGAACTATTAAAGTACGCGAAAAATGACGACCGGCCGATTGGGATCCAGTTGACGACTAATCAATGGAGATATACGGCGTGAAATAGATTGCGGGGGTATTCGTGACGGGAAAATTTTGCAGATGAGAGGAGGAATCCCGTGACATGCAGTGGCTGTGAAGTGATAATTGATTTAGGCCAATAATGGATGGATATAAAGAGTGAAGGTGAAACTAATCGTGCAAAGCGCTTTTTGTCGGTGAGAGGAAGTATATATCACTACACACCAACCTAATTGTTCGAACTTATAATTTATCTTATAAAGTTTATCAGCAACCCTCTCTGATAATCTCGCCCCAGCCCAGCATTCCTGTCAGTAAGAATAAGGGAAGCCTTGTAGGAGAGCAGGAAAAATATAAATCCAGTTGAGGCATTCAACTGCATGAGCATTGAACATTCGGAAGGTACATTGAACAACTCCGGAAAGAGGAGTCTGTCATTTTTGCTCAATTTGATCAGATATTTTGGTTGCCCAGTTTCCTCATTCCTAGCGTGTGAATTGAGAGGTTCAACATAGATGTTATTTGTATTCTTCCGAGCCGGAGGCTGGAAGTCTCAGTCTGAAGAAATTGTTGTAACGCTTTGTTACCAAAATGTGTTATATTTGAGTGAATATTGGGGGGTTTATTACACATTGCTCCTGGAGGACGCTGAGCTGAATCTTGAATAAATGACATTAGAGTGGTTCTTGGTAAGGAACAATATATTCGAGAGAGAATGGGCAAACATATAATAATCGAATATCACCGCGTAAATAAATCCCCTTGAAAGCTCGATGAGGAAGGGTAGGGAGAAAAAGGATTTTGCTCGGTCAGGAAAAGCACAAGAGCAGACGCTCCCCACAGCGCACGCCCATCCACACTGTCCCTGTTTTTTAAGATACTATAAGTATTTACTGGAGTAAATCCACCTGTGAACTGAAGGAATGAGATCCACAGACACTGCGAAGCCTATCAAACTAAGTGCAGAAGAGGGTGGCTCAGCCATTTAAAGGGATAAAGGTCAGTAAAACTACAGAGATAGAGTGGGAGCAGAGAATTAAGCAATAGGTGGTATACCTTTACATCATAAGAGAAAGGCAGCAACTTATTTGACAATTGAGATTGTTTGGATGAGAAGTTAAAGGATGTTCATAATACTATGTGGTTTATTTGAGCTAAAATGGCCAGTAAGGTGGGGATTCTGTAGAGGTATTCTCTTCGCAGATGAAGTGAGTCACAGCGATTGGTACTAAGGTTTGAAAAGAGCGAAGATAACTTGAGAGTGACATCAACTTTTCCAGGATTACAACTTCAATTGGCTCACAGCACGGGAGGTACGTATATCGAGAAAGGCTCTACAGTGTGAAAAGATAAGAGATCTCCAAGTTTTGGAGATGGGAGATTTAACAGGTGTAGTAGGGTTAGGGAGAGAGGTTAAACCATGTACCATATCGCAACTATTATGCGGCCTATAAATCCAAACTTCGAATCGAATTTTAAAGAGGAATTGTGTTAGACACGCATATAAGGGACTTTACGAACTAGTCACCCAAAGATTTTGAGAGTGAGATTACGAATATAAGTGAGAGAGAGCGAGATGACAATGTCGATTTTCAGGGTTTAATTGTGAGCTAGAAAATTGTATACCCTTAAAGAATATATTATGACATATTGTGATAAGTTACAGATGAATGAGGTGAAACCATTATAAAGGTTTCGCGGGAAGGAAAGGTGGGCAGGTCTACGACTCTCCACCGTCTTTTTTCTAAATTAGATACTAAACATCGCAGAGGTTTTTGGTGGTGTGAGAAAATGGAGTAAGCCATAGAGTTACCATCATTGCGAAATTATTCTCAATAATCTAGTTGAAGTTAATTTTTTGCACACCCCTGTTTTTCAAAGAAATATTGGCAAGCTGCTGACAGTTTACCATATTAGGCAATGTATAGGATCAGTGTATCATCAACTCAAATAGAGAAAAAATTGATCTAGTAAGCTGGGATTAATCAGTACGAATGATCTATTAGAGATTGAGCTAGAGCCAAATAATAATATCAACTATTATGAACACATGCCACAAACTGCGGAAAACACCTTTCCTATAACCACGAGTAAATTGGCGTGATAGAACGAAAGAGCACCGAACTAGATGGATTCTTAGTCTGACAGAGAGTCCATTTAATAAAGAGAGGAGCTGATCCTCTCTGGATACCACGACAAGTTGATGTTTGAAGGAAAACCCTAAGTTCTCGCACCCGTTTGTTTAGGTCACATAAGTGAGTGTCAAAGCATCAAAACAAACTAAAAACGCAGCCGAAGAAAAGCCGAGTACCCACCAAGTTGAGAACGGCTTACCCGGATGTCATGAACCAGTTTTTATAACCAAGGCCCCCTCTCGCGGGCAGAATTGCCATTCCCCGTTTGGCGCGCTCCACTAGAAATCGAACTCGATTTTTTTTACGTAAACCAAACTGGAAATTTTGAAAAAAAGCTGGAGCCGGACCCGGAAGAATAGGAACAAAGGAGAGAGAGCGCGCGAGAGTGAAAAAACCATTTTCGTCATACACTTTGGCAAGTAGATGACAGGTCCATGCGAGAAAAATAGGTTATATTAATGTTGTCACACGAGACCCAACTTACAGAATTTTCCGCAGGATATTGAGATGGGGATTACAAAAGACGTAAGTCCAAAACGGAAATGAGAAAAGAAGAATACGATCCAAGATTCTGTTAATATAAACTAAGTCCAGCAAGAACCGCTGTTTGCATGAAAACAAGGGTGAAATATTATGATGAGCAATGAATTTTCTTCTTAGAGAGAGAAGTTTAAATAATGAAGGCAGTCTTTAGCTGCTTTCGCTAGTGCGTTTTGATACTTTCTGCAAGTGTAAAAAGAGACGAGTTTTATAGTATTGATCTTCCACCTTTCCTTTGTGTGGAATAAATTTCATGAGCGAGGTGCAAATAGTGCTATAATTTTTCATTTTTGAAAAGGTTTTCAGAGATAGTCACGAGAAGAGCTACGAGTGGGCCAGCAAAACTACAACTCTAATGCAACTTTCAACCACCTGTTTAGGAGAGCAGAAATATCTACACCAGATTCGGTTTAATATACTGAGGGGTCTCCATAAAGGAGGTCTGTTGATGTTAAATGTATATTATAATATATTTATGAGAGATGGTCTATGAGAGACAATTGTCTCTATGTGACAAAGGGGAATGATGGAAGGTGGATTCAGATGGAGAGAAAAGGCTGAGACCGATACATCCGCTCTAAACGACAAGTCCGAGACTGTCTCATCCATTATCTTTCCCACATTGACCTAAAAATACCGAATCTTTATAATATATATATATATATATATTATATAATATATAATATTTATATATAGAATTATTAAAATATATATTATATATATAATATATATTACATTATATAATATATATATATTATCTATTATATATAATATATTACTAGTATTACTATGAGCTACTAGTAGTATATAATAGGACATACTATATATTACTATATATATCACTATATATACTCATATATATATATATATATATATTGGCTACCACTCACTATATAATATACCCCGGTTATATATATTATAATTAGGGGTTGTACCGGAACTGAAATTTGCAAGTTCCGGCGGAAACCGGAATTAGCCGGGATCACAAAAAAAATTCCGGCCGGAGAGCCTGGGGCAAAACTCCTTAGTGAGAACTTCTCGTTTAACTATAAGAAAATGTTATAAAAAAAAAGTATTTTTTATATATTAACTTTCAACATAAATCTTAACGTTAAATTAAATAAGAAACTGAGCAAATCATTGCAATTGTAAAGGGGAATTATCTGGAAGTCCATAATTATTTTAATAGTTCAAAAATAATATCATATAATAATTTTCTAGAACAGGGGAAACCAAAAAAGAGCTCAAAATAGGAATACCAAAGCTGAGCGCGAGAGATAAAGTGAGAGTTTTTGATGTGAGTTTCTTTCTGCCCAACTAAAAGTATTTGCGCATTATCAATGACCCCAAATCACAAAAAAAAAAAATGAATTTTATCGCAATGAGTAACCCATTTAACCGTCACTGATAGAGCAATGGATTTCATAGAACTTTTGTGGCCGCTCTTCAACCCAAAAAAATTATCTTATTCCTAGTAGAAAATTATTTGTAGAGAAAATGTTACCAACATTCCATACAGGAAAATTAAATGATCAGCAAGTATTCGAGAAGTTATCTAGGCTGATCAAGTATATCATTTCTACGGAACATGGTGGCCAATATAAATAATTTCAATTATGAATCATTATTATTTCTTTAAACTCATTCTGGCATACCAGCGAAAGTTAAATAAAAATGGATTGTACTCCATATGAAAGTATTTCCTAAGTTCTCAAATTCTGGATTTAAAATCCTATGAGTTTTGTAATTTGATGAATAAATATGAGGAAATATCCTCCTGAACAAATCACACACATTTGATCCTTCGAGATGTAGCAATATTACATGAAGCTTGGAACTAATTTTGCAGGATAAACAAGTTTTTCTTGTTTATCATTCACATAAACTTCAATATTTGGTTTATTTATATACATAGCCCCTTATTTCATTCATCTAAATAACAGTGATGATTTAATGAAAAATTATACGATGAATTAAATTGTTTACGCATGTTCAGAATCTATTTAAAGCTATGTAATTGACTCCTTAAAATGAATACCAAAAGAGAACTTGGATCATACATCTTAGCAAGCCCACTTAAATGCCAAATTCAAGTAATTGGTTAAATTACAAGGTGGAATAAAGCATCATTATTTTGATATATAAATAAAGAATTGGAATGTTTGAAAAGACCTCTGCATATAGATTATATTATAGATAATCCTAACGACTATGAACCCCCAGCAGAACCTCTCAACAACTTGGCAAATAACTTTGAAAGCAAATTAATAAGACATTCAATGAAACAATCAAACATGGTTATCGAAACTATAAAAAAAAATCAAATTATCATCATCATTCATTTCTCCATATTTGAGTCTCTTATACAGCTAATATCTCTCATATCTCTGAGAGAGGATGACAACTAGAGTTATTCAGACCTTTAGAAGAGCTGAAGTAGGCATTAGAAGTTATAGTATTAATGTGGAAAAAAAGGCAAGATATTATATAAGGACATATATTCAATAAAACAAATAATCATTCACAAACACTAAACGACAACACCATAGTGGATTACAAACTGACTTCATTCTTGTAAATGAAATAAGAGGATTGAGAGTAGAAAATGGATGCTTGAACAGAAATAAATGCACAAAATATAAATAGAAAAGTGAAAAGAAGAGCAGAGGTTCCACGTATGCACGCGACTAGAAGTCATACCACACATAATGTATTCCATTTTCAGACACGGAGCAATTAATCTACATGAAACTGAGATTTTGGTCCAGTAGCCTATCAAATTATCATCAACGGAGCAATTATGAAAAGAAATTACTGCAATAGTTTACTAGTTTTATAGGTTTTGAGAAAGTGATAAGTGTACAATACGCGACAGCTGTAGTGTTAAAGGAAGATATATATTTAGCCCCTAAAAAGGTAGAAATTCCTTATATAAAATTCGAAACTTTTTTTTAACAGAATATTCCACAAGTTTACTAATAACAGAGGAAAGAAGAAATTGAGCTGTAATTGCTGGAAAGTGAACCAAAAGCTAAGTTTACACAACGAGATAGCTAGTATTAAGCCTTCAAATTAGCTATATCCATTCTCCAGCTCCGCGGATGATTAGTTACAGAGAATTCTATTTTTCATTTTCATGAAGCAGGAAAGTATTATGACGGAAAAACTCTATATAGAAATGCCCACACACAAATCGCAAGGTGGTAGCAGTTGACTTTACTACGTCAGATATGTAATCAAGAAACGCTAATGGAGATATCGTGTAGGTGTGCTAACCTGCTCGAAGTGCTACCGTAATTATATGAATTTCGTATCTGAGAGAGCATGAAGTTAATAGGCATTATAAGAAGGCTCTTACAACAATTTAATTCCCTTCCAGGGGAACACATTCGTGTAATATCATCAGCAAAGTAGTAATCTAGTATTTTTCATAAATTTCTGGGCCGGAAACCTGTCCTGAGAGAGGAATAAAAAATGTCAAATATTGCCGTAGCCGGAAAGAGATGTCACTTCGACCTGAGAATTTCCGTACACCATGCTAATAATATATATATATAAATATCTAATATATATATAATAATTATAATATACTGATATATAATAATATATATTATCCATACGTATTATATAATATAATAATATATATTATCATATATATAATAGGTAATAGTATGTAGTAATATATAAATATCATTATATATATACTATAATATATATATATATATCTACTCAGTTCAAAAAACTTTTACAATTGTTCGTGATTGCGAAACGCAGTTCTTAAACTAATTAATGGTACAGAGGGGGCGTAAGGCTGGGCTTCTTTGTTTCGACTTTTGTCATATTCTTTGATATACTTCTGGAGCTTATATTCATTTTCCACGTATGCCTTGTCACGCCCCGTTACTCCCAGTCTATAGGGAAGAATAAGGAAGAAGAAGAAGATATATACTGTTATGTATATTATATATATATAATATATATATATATATATTATTATATATATATAATATAGATATATAATATATAAATATATATATATATATTATATATTATATAATTAATATATATAATATATATATACTCACAGTTATATATATTAAATATCATATATATATAAGAATGAGTATATCTGGGCAGGTATAGATGAAATTAACTGTGAAATGATCAAATCAAGAACGGAGGAGAGATTGGTGATTGATTGGATTTGGAAGTTGTGTTAATAAGCGTTTATGCACATGGGTGTAGGTTCAAGGATTGGAGGAACGAGCGGTAAATTAGTACCCTTGTGTATATGAGGGCTTGGGAGAAAAGGTGAACTGTAGAAATTATATGGGGAAATAAGTTTTTAATCGGAGTGTTGTAAGGGAAGGGTATAATTGCTGGCATTTTGAGGTCACGATAAGAGTTGCGGTCGAGTGACTGCAGGACTGATTTGGTGAAGAAACAAGGTGTCGTTTAGGAAGTTGGTAGTACGGGTATGTGGTGGATCAAATTTTACGCATACTAAAAGGACAATATTGATTGAGGAGGAAAATGAGGGAAGAAAAGAAGAATAACAGTGTATCACATTTCACCAGAAATTATGACAGAGGGCCGGTATGATAGAGAGTTAATAGGGAAGCTTTATGGCAGGTATTAAGTGATACTAGGTGGTGTTGGTGAGGTAAGGCTTTCTGAATGGGAATCAAAGATATGTATCGAAATAGTGAAGCGTGTGTGAAGCCATAAATGGTGGTCAATGGTGATTCGGTTTTAGGATTAATAGCGGAGTGAGACAGGGTTGTTTATGTTCTCCTTGGTTATTCAATTTGTATATGGATGGGTATGAAAGAATTCGATCGTGCGTGGGGATGGCAGAAAATTGGTCGTTAGAATGATGAGAATGGAGAGATGAGTGGATGGGTACCTAAGTCTACCTATTATATGCGAGATATTTGGATTACTGTGTGTCGAATCTGAAAGAGAGTTGATTGAGAGGATATTGGTAGAGAGATTGGTCAGGGTGTGTAAAAGGAGGGGTTTGAAAGTTAGAAACGTAGATAAGAGTAAGGTTTATGGCTATGTGAAGTGAGCGACCAGTCCTCAGTGCTGAAGTATATGTTTAGTATATAGGTAGAGCAGCTGGAAGCAAGTGTACTTGTTGATTTAAAATATTTATGGGTATAGTGTTGGATGAGAAAAGTAGGACAGGATGATGACTAGAGTGTAAGTAAGGAAAAGTATGTTGATTGGCATATTGACATAGATAGAACTTATCCTTTTTTATAGGTTATGAATGAGTAATAGGGACTAAGTCATTGAGAGTATAAGCGCTAGACAGTCTTCATGGAGGGTATGTATAGATATACCTATGTGTTATATAGTTATAGTTAGTACGAAGACTACTGGTACTTGGTGAATAAAGATAAAGTAATTGCGATTTCTTTTCTTGATGGTTTCCATGAATGTGGACATCTAGGGGCTGCTAGGTGTGAGAAGGAAATTAACAATTTGAAGGAATGAACGTATTAAAGAGATGTGTGGTGTGGAGAATACGTAGGGTATAATGAAACAAGAGAAACTAAATGACCACTCTACGCTATCGAAGATGGCGTTTGTCCCATAAGGGTGAGAAGAGGATTTGATCCTGAATAAGAGTACACACAGAGAATGTGGTTAAGCGAATGCTCACTAAGCCCTGGCTCAGTGTGCTGCCCGGGAAATCCGATTCTCGGCTAGGCCGAGAGCGCGAGCACCGAGAAAACCGTGGGAATTGAGCTCCGGTAGAACGTATTATGTCTGAAGGAGAGACAATGCTGAGTCTGTGGTAAGAAGGCGAGAACGAAATAGCGTGTACTACACAGTGAGTGCACCACATGGCGCGTGGGATATGTCGCCGGGGGTAATGGGTGATGCACCAAGCCGTTCCTATATGACACGAAGGCGATATGCAAACCCTTCACAGGGTTTGGGCGGAGGAACAAACCCATGCATGGTAAAGGGCAAAACAGTAAGTCCCATGAAGCTTTGGAGGATTTTGACTGCCGATAGTTTCTACAGCTAATTTAATGGTTAGCTGAGTGGGCGGTAAGGCTTGGGGCTCTTCCTCTCCTATGTTCGACTTTGTCCATGCTGCTCTTACGGCTAACTCCGTTTATTCTTTTATCCGAGCGAGTGCTCGTCAATATGCCACCTTACTCATCGTCTCTTCCTCCGCAATATCTTGGGATAGAATAAAGAGAATAAAAAGAAGACGCGACCAGAATAAATCACAACTCATCATCACTCATATTATTACAACCTTATAAGTATATATATACCTAATATATATATATACCTCATAATATATATATTATATATATAATTATATAAGTAATATATAATATATACTCATTATATATATATATATACTGTATAATTAATAATAATCCTCTATATATATATATATCACTATCTATATATTATCACCATATATAGGTAGTTTGAAATGACGATCTCGTTTTCCGTTGAGAGGGATTCCTATCGGTGGTGCAACCTAACGCTTAAGACTAAGGTGACTTCTCTTCGGTGTTAAGCAATGGAGACGTACATTCTAATACATCTTATCCCCGCCTTCAACTAAACTACAACCTTGTTTCCTAACCTCTCCTTTGTCTCTCGGCATCGCTATCTCCTCCCCGTGTACGAATCACAACTCCCCAATCCCTAGGAATTACTCTTTCGCGTCTTCATACTCTAGAAACGTATTCAACTTACATTTCATCCCAGAATCCTGCAAAAACTATTCTCTGTCGACACTAATAAACTCTTTTTCCTCGGCAATGAAGTTCCAGTCAATTCGTTTCTGGTTCCTCTTCCCGCTTAATATCCTTTATACGCATTAGTTTTGCAAAACGGTGAAATCTAAAACTTCTGTTCTCCCTTCCCTCTTTCCCTCCTTTAGCATCTTCTGAAGTCATAACTGCAGTTTCGCCTTTCTGCTAAACCTTTGCCTATAATTCAACTTTAATTAATGATTCCAGATTTATTCTTCTTTCTCCTTCTCGCTTCAATTCGTTAATGCCCATAACATTGTAAGTTTTCTAAAGAATATTATTTTTTAGGGATGGGCGCCTGCCCGATCACGTAGGAGAATTAGCTCGAATAAGCCCGGGGCCAATACCCGCGACTTTCCGGCCTGCAAAGTTTAAATACCCGGATTATCCCCGGATATCCCCGGCCCGGATACTCCGGTCGTGTATATGTCTGGCAGTCTGTTATAATATATATTCGGTATATAATTACTTGGTTAAAAGTGTATAGCACAGGACTCACAATATTTTCTAAAATAAAAATTCTAAGTCAAAAATCAATATATTGAATATGTATAATATAATATTAATTATAAATAATTATAATCATAATAAAATAAGTAATAAATATATCATTAATCAAATGGATAGGTTATGACTCCTCAGACCCCTTTTACTAATCAGCATGTCAATCTAATTCAATCTGAACCAATCTGAAAATAGTGTAGTTTTTTCCTGTACTAAGTTTTTATAGAACCTGATTTTTTTTTCAGATTCTACTGGTGTGAATGGTTGGAAAACAATTACCCTGTTGTTTTTGAGAGATTCTTTCCCTAATATTTGTTAGATAAATTTTTCTTGATTCAGATTCACTTGGGATGAAGCAGGCTTTTAGTATCACTTTCAACTGATTCCGATAAAACCTTATACTGCTGGCTAATTTTAAAAGCTTTAAATAGGTATTGGTTTTTTTTCAAGGCAGCGAAATATCAAAATTTTGGGTGAGGCATAATCGAATTTTTTTTTACCCAAGTAAAAGTTTGAGAGCAGAAGCAGAAGCCTCGGTGCATAATTTTAAAATGATGGAGCTGAAGCTGGGATTGGTGCCTGGTATTTTAAAATGAAGGAGTCAGCAAAAAAATCTACGGGTTTCGCAGATCTGGGTTTAAACTTGGAGAGGATAGGTCATCTGTTATGAATTTCTCCATGTGTGATAATTGCAACGTCATCTACGTACTCCATTTTTGCCAACAACTTTACATGAACATTGGCAAACATTTGGAAATCTTCAGCAAGACTGGTATATTTCTTTCGTGACCCCAAACACTCGTCCATTAGGGACATTCTTGCTCTCTGGACCATTCTGACTCAGTGGGGAATTTTGAAGTTCTCTATTTGGCTTTTCGAATGTCAATCGAAAAGTGTTGCAGTCCTTATACATGAAAAACTTTTCACCTTAAATGAATGACAACATCTCTTCCATTGCTCTGCAGATTCTGTAGTTTTGGGTCCCTTGGAAATGTTTATTATTTATGCCGCCCATATGATTACTCTGATCTAGATAGAAAATGCTTCATAAACCAACCCAACTAATTAGAGGGCGTGGAATACGACACTGATAAAAGAATTTGTTAGTTTGCTCTAGTTTTCGATTTAGAAAATTGCCAAATCTCGCAGCATAATAGAGAGATTTAAGTTGCCTTTTGTTGTTGTTGTAATGTTTGTTGTTGTTTGTGTGTAGGTTTTGTCTATAAGTGTGTGTGAATGAGCTTGTGGTAATGTTAGTTGTTTGTTGTTGTTGTTTGATTATTGTTGTGGGAGTATTGTCTATGTGTAGTTTAGCTTGATACTCGTTTGTTGTATGATAGGACGTTTTTGCTACATAGATATATGTGAGATTGTATGTTGTTGTTACAGAGAGAATATCGATTGGAGTATTTGGTATTCAGTGTGATTATAGGATGAGGTGATTGTATGTTGATGGTGTTAGGTTGTAACGAGGATGTGATTTGCTCAAAATTACTGAACGGGTTTTGTTGATATTTATGTCAAAATATTATCTTTGTTATCAGTCAAAATAAGTTTATATAGGTGCGTGTGAGAAATTGTATTCGATTTAATCAGTTGCATGCACTATTGATTTTTTTTTCAAAAAAAGTACAAAAAAAAAATATAATATACAACAATTATATATTCTGTAGAGCGACATATTCAGCAAGATGAATGAAAAAATACTTCACGACTAAGAGATATGCGGAAGAATGATGTCACATGTATTTCTGAGGTAATTTATTTACCTTAAGGTGAGTTATAAGGTATGTTACAGTGAGTCAGTATATGTAATTGAGTGAGGAAATGTAGGTGCTATTAAAGAGTGAGTTAAAATGATATATATAGGGTTATAATAGGAAATTATTATGGTTATTTTTCAAAGTGAAAAATTTTAGGTTTTTTATAGATTTGTATGGAGTACTAATGTTGATAATATAGTAATTTTTTTTGGCAAGGGTACAACTGTGAGTTCTATACTATAGTTAGAGTCGTTAAAGTGATGGTATATGGGTAATATTACTTTATATATATAGTTTACTCACAGTACCTTATAATGTCCAGTAATAAAATGGGTTCCGGAGACATTGTCTGGAGTCAGATTTTCCATGAAAGCAAAATTCTATGTAGGCTCACGCAAATGTTGGTGAATAATATGAGGGGCTCCGGCCTCGGGCCCCCCAGAGATAAATAATGTACTATTGGTACATGTGTAATAATGATGTACATCATAGAATCATGAAAATTACATTTAGTGTTTGAAATCAACTGTAATGAAAGAAAAGCGTAAAAACAAACTACTGAAAGACTAACCGTGCTTGTTTATAAAGAAGTTTGGAATGCTCCTCAATGATATCTAATTATATATCGCACATATGAGATAAAATTTAAATCTTGCAAATAAAAATATTACAGCATTCTGAGTTGTTACTTATCTTGGCTCCATCTAATTAAGTTATTTTATATATACTCACTATAATGCATCATATCAAAGTCACTTGGGTCTGGGTCTCTTGAACCTAAAAAAGACTCGCAAGTTAACGTTCGATCGAAATTTGTGATGTGATGTAAGCTACATTTATCACACTAACGTTCGTCATTCCACTAAAATTATTTGCAAGAATATAGGATTCTCTATATTTTGCCACTGCGAATCTTTCATTAACGTTTAATCATTGCATTGGCTATTTCAGAGAGATTTCCATATTTTGAAGAAAGCTCTATTTCCATAGTGTCGAGACCTCCTTTCAGGAATATGAAGAGTAGGACTTTTTGGAATAGTAATCAACATTTCATATATTTGCACTAGACCATACTTGTTTTAGGAATGGAAAAAGGAGACTGAGATAGATTAGGGTTATAGGTGTATTAAGAGCTTCATGTTAATATATAAAGCAATATATTATATAATTTACTATTTTATTTATTTAATAAGACCTTGAACTTTTAAAAATTAATCATGAAATATGAATCATGTGGGTAGATATCCTTATATATATACTAATAATTAATAAATCAATAATAGAATTATAGTGGAGCAATTTATTATATATAGAACCTCTATATATATACTGGCTACAGATAAGTCAAGAATTTTAAGATACGGGGAAGATTTGTGAATATATATGAAATATTGAGAACCTATAATGCACATAGTAATAAGAAAAAGGTATAAGTCATAATAATAATATTAGTGATTTTTAATTTTATCTTATTACTGGCTAATTATTGAATCTGTGGAATGATAGTTTTAACCGACTCGTCCTAGTCTGAAAAATAAATTGGCGTATGTCATTTTAAACTTTATTTTCATATATAATGTTAGTTCTGCTAGTTAGTAAATTGATACATTATGTGTTATTAAGATGCTGATCTAGATAACGTGGATTTGACTACGAAACTCTCTCGAAGTATGATAAGGTCCAAATTTATGAAATAACTAACAAAGAGAGATAACGCGCAAAAACGTATACGACCTTATATGCAATAGAGGAACAATTAAATAATATCTAACCTTTTATGAATGTGAATACGTGAAAGAGAATGTAAGTATTGCAAGGTAAGTGGAGTATAGAAGATATATAAGGATGTTTTGAGGGGTAGAGATATTTAGGCGATTCCCGTTTATTATGTTGATTTTCTCATCAAATGAATTATCTAGTATTATGACTTGATAGTTATAACATGAATAAAAAGACAATATCAATAACCTGCATGTAAATGTATGTCTAGTAAGGACCCGCAACCAATTCGAACCATAGTTAATAAAGGTGGGAGCAGAACGAGAATCGCTATGTAAAGAATACTTCTCCACACTCTGAATATATGTGAGCTAATGTATATGATTATGCCAACGGTCAAATTTCGACCTCACCTTGTTTAGAGTTGTCTACGAGATCTATTTTGTCAACCTGACACTTTAAGAGATAACATAAATCACTGCACTGCGACGGGGACGAGCACCTGTCCCGGAGCACTGGATGCAATATCACGAGAAGAACGTCAATCGAGAGTGTATTATATCAAACATTGTGCGGATAGTTAGTTGAAATACACTATTCTTATTAGATTAAATTTTGTATTTAAATTAGAAAATATAATTTTTTGGTCATCCTGCTCATCAGCACTCAATTTATTGTTTAGATTGTAGTATCTATTATATAGAATAATACTAACCATTTAGGAGAAAGATAAGAGAGGTAAAGAAAATAAGAAGACAAATAACTTCTATTGTGTATGTATGTTTGGTGAATAGAGAGATAAGAGAGAAATTAATGAAAAGCGTAGATGTTTTGAAATATTCAAGGGTAGTAATGAGGAAATTTCAATTAAGAATAATATATATAGATAAATTTAATATAAATATATTATAATATATATGAGAAAAAATAGGAAAAAAAATACTTATTAACCAGTCAATAAGAAATAGTATATGACAAGAGAAGAGGGCTCACAGATAATATAATATATCGACAATAGGAAAATAATATGTAATTAATAGAATAAACCTATTAGAATAAAGTTATTTTATGATTTTATAAATAGAATAATTTATAATATAATAGTAAGAATAAATGAGTAATACAATTGGTAATACCCAATTAAAATTGATGATAAAATTTTTCAAACTCTTCTTGTTTCTAAAGAATATATATAATATATATATATAAAATAATATTAATATATAATATAATATAAGGTAATGTAATATATTATATGGTTACATAAACACATATTTAATATATCTCATATGCTTTATTATTTTTGTATGATACTCATATTGTAATGTTTTAATTAGAATAAGGAGTTAAGGAATAAGATATATAATTATATAAAGTTTGGAGATCATATAATAATGATTTTACTCATGTTATTATTTGTCATTAATATGTATAACAAATAGAACTATTATACAGAAAATTTTATGAATATTGACTATATAATATAAAATGTAATATTAAACATTTTATAAAATATAAGAGAATTCAATAATATATATAATTAAAGTTAATATAAATAATAAAAAGGAGACAATGAATATTATAGAGTTATATAATATATAACTCTATAATAGAGATATTGATAGCATATAACATTTTAAGATATTATTAATCCATAATATCAAAAAGTGCGCAGGATAGAAATTGATATTGTAATTTATGTTTTTTTTTAAAAACAAAATAATAGCTTAAAATTATAATAATATATAATATATATATAATAATATTTATAATTGGGTGAAATTTAATTGTGATAATATATTATATAAGATGAACTAGTGAGTAAAACATATGCATATTATTTATGTGCCTAATTAATTTAATATAAGAAAGTATATATATTATGTAGTAAGTATAGAAAGTATTGGGAAATTAATATAGGTATACACTAGTATTATAGTATTTATACTCATTATTTAATCTGAAATTCGTAAAAGTGTTATTACTATTGAGTATAAAAGTATATATATATTATAGCATGTTGAAAATATGTATATTCTACGTTCAATAATATTCATGAACTATTAAGGTAATAACTTACTGTTTTTCATTTTGAAAACAACTAAAATCAATAGCATGTTAAATATATGTATGCATTCCTATCATATAAATCTATCAATAGATCTATACCCTACGAGTTCAGAAATCCGGACATGTTCGGTTGCGAATTGTGATTTACCACTCTGCTGTATTGAGAGCTATATAGCACTCAGTTATAGTGTTTAGAGGTGCAGAAGTTGTTTCGTTTTTTGGTTTAGTTACAAATTTCCAAGTAATATAATGTATCTCAAATATTACCTAATCATGGATAACAAGCAAAATGTCATACTCTATAGATATAATTTTATAATGATTCAATAAATATGAAGAGTGATTCACGATAGCTCTATCTGGAGATAGATAGACTTATTTCTAATTTTATTGAGAGAAGGTAGATTACCCTATAGTATATAATTGAATATTGTAAATTTATATATATAAGAAACTCTTCTGATGAAAAAAGCTTTATTTATATTGGGAGTTAATAAAATTTGAGTTATCAATATATATATCAACATATAAATGTGTCTCATGTATTATATTATATATATATATTATATAGAATATATATATAAAGAAGTATTAATTTCATATAATATTTGTGGTATATATATATATAGTATATAAGTTAGTGTGGTAAGTGTATCATATATATCAATATATGTAGTTGGATATTATATAAAGAGTGGTTATTTTAGTCGAAAAATAGTAAATATATATATACATAGTGTTGATTACAATATATATATTATAAACAATGTTCATGGTCTGCTAGTGTTAGGTATACATATATAAAAATAAATAGTATCATATTATATATATATATATATATATATATATTGTAGTATATTTTACATTAAGTATTATATATAGGAAAATAGTGAAGTATATAGTATGGTTGTGGGCCTAACATACCACTATTTAAAATAATTTTAAATATAAAGGTCAAAATGTAGCTAAATTATGAGATACTATATAATTTTTCAATGTATTTAAATACAAAATACAAAAAATATAGTTAGATACTTATAATCAATACATTTATCTATATATATATATATTATATATATTATATATATATATATATATATATATATTACTTAATATCATATATATAATATATATATATATTATATTACTATATCCATATATATATAGGGTTCATAGTATATTGCTTGAGGATAGTATATATATAGCCACAACTTATATTGATTATACTCTATTATAATATACTATAAATTTATAATATATATATATATATATATATAATAATAATAATAATAATAATAATTAATAATAATATAATAATAATAATATAATAATATATAATAATGCTATTAATAATATTAAAGAATATAATAAAATAATAATACATATAATAATATAATAATAAACTAACTGAAAAGTTAGTCAATTAAAATGCTTTAAGACTTAGGATTATTTTCTTTGTAAATTTTTATTACCACCATTCTGTGGAATGTCTTTGTCAGAGAGAGAACTTTGTTTGTGTTTTAATTTGGTTCAATCGCTACTTAAGACACGAAATTACATAGATGTGCAAACTGGGTGCAGGAGGAAGGGTGCGTAGGAATTTTTTTACAAGTTTGTATTTTTAATGAAAAGTTCTTTATTTCCACTTGAATTGTTTTTCCTTTAAACTAACTAATATTGAGATTGGTACCGAAGAGTACTTGAAAGAAAATACGTATAGGGCATCCAATTAAGTATAACTGATGTTATTGGTCTTATCATACAGCTCTTAAGTAATTCAAACATAATCATTATCATCAGATGCTCCGCTACCGCTGTAAATATCAGTAGTAGGATACGCATTGTTCGCACACATTTTTTTTTACCCCAATTTTTACTGCCAAATTGGGAGACCTACCTTGGGTAACAAATAGTATAACCAATTTTTACCCTGCCCCTTGACCTTTTCTGACCGCAATAGCACGTTGTTTCCTGCAGGTGAAAACTTTTACCTGCCCCTTTGACCTTTTTCAGGTCATTAGACGCTATTGAACTGACCTTGACCTTTTTTTTGAGAACCTAATTTTTTGGCAACCTAATTTTTTGAGAACCCCTAATTTTTTGAAGAACCCTAATTTTTTTTTGAGAACCCTAATTTTTTTAAGAACCCTATTTTTTTAGAACCCTAATTTTTTGAGAACCCTTATTTTTTGAGAACCCTAATTTTTTGAAGAACCTAATTTTTTGGCACCTTAATTTTTTGGCGCAACGCTAATTTTTGGCAACCCTTACGCAAAGAAAGGTTGCGTTATACTCGTGTTTGAGCGGTCAGCAACGTTCTATTTGTACGTATTACCCCTATTTTACCCCCCTAATTTTTTCGATCAATTTTTTCGACCGTGGGCCATTTTTGCCACGGTAATTTTTGATCTTCACTATTGAGTGTGCTCTTTAATATTTTGATGTTTCTTTTATCACATATATAGATCTATTAGATCCACCGTTTTAGGCAAAGTAACTCTAGGATGTAGCGAGGTCATTTTTGCCCACGAAAATGGTCCTTTCAGTAGAATTTACACACGTTTTAAAAAAACTTAATATGATGATGTTTTTTATATACTCTTAACACTTCGTGGCCCACCCGAATATACGCTTCTTGATACTTGTTATAGTACATGTATGGACCGAACCCACTATATAACTTGAGCACCCTAATCACCGTGCGCGTGCGCACGACACACAAAACACCACTCTCGAGCACAATCAGGCACACACAACACACGCACACACACACACCCACACACAACTCCACTTTATACTACATTCCACTATGACACTTAGCATGTTACACTATGAGACTTATATATCTCATTACCTATCTTATTATTCACTACGTCGCAGGCAAGTGTCGCAACACACATACAATACACTACGCCTTCGAAACAGATACAATGGGGTCAAAGTTTTGAACCGCTAGTCGGTAGTTTTTTGTCTTTTTACACCTTTATAGGGACATAAACCCCTTTTTGTGAGAATGCCTGACATTGTTTGATAACACTTTCATTGAGAATTTTCGAGCCTTTGAACACTTACCAACTATGTCACATATGGGTGCAATTTTTGACCACGTAAGTTTTGAATGCTTTGATGGTTCCCAATCGCGGTAAGAAGTATCTACAGATGTACATATCATGTAGGTGTGGTAGCTGATTATTTCTAACTTTGTGGTACGCGTAATTAGATGAGTGCCAGTTTGAGTCATGCCCAAAGTGAAGTGCCAATGAGGGCGCAACTCCGAGTGCCACATGAGTGCCAATGAGTGCCAAGTGAGTGCCGCGAATATCCTGGTCTTACCGTAAAATTTGAATGGAGGGGTGAACTCGGACCAACAATACACCATTGTTTTTTCGTATTTTAAACGTATTATTATTGACATTTTTAAATTACATATTAAATTAATTTAAATATAATAAATAGTTAATTATTTAAGTAAAATTAAAAATAAAAAATGAAATTTTTTATAAAAAACGTTTAATTCAAAAAGTGTCAAAATTTTTTAAGCGGAGAGGGGTGAATCGGATAGGACAACCTTTTTTATTTCTTAATTTTATATGTAATTATTATTTGGTTTGCATATCTTAATTTTCAGAATTTTTAATGATAAATAATTATTATAAATTAAGTAAAAATATTAAAAAATATACCAAATTAAATTTTATACTAAAGGGGAATTTAAACAGATAGGTTCCGGCCGATTTCACACCGATATTCCCATCAAGTGGTGGTCTGGATTCACCCCTGTACCCAAGATGGTCGGGGTGACTGAGCGTTATTCAATCTTTAATAAAATATGCTGTATAGAGAAAATTAACATTATTATTTTTTTTTTTGTGTGCTTATGAACGACTATATAGGACCTTGATTTTCAAAAAAAAAAAAAATTCCAAAAAAGTGGCATTAGGGGAGTCGGGAGACGAAGTTATACCTAAAGTGGTCCAAGTCACCCCGCCCGACGCTAAATGATTTAGATCAGGGACTTAAATGCAGGGTTTCTATTAGTTTGCAGATGATATAAAGTGGCCACAACAGTTAGGATAGTGAAGGATGTATAAAAGATTCAAATGATCTTGATAAACTTCTTCAAAGGAAGATTTAAGTGGCAAAATGAATTTTAATAGTAAAAATGTAAGGTTCCTCTTCTTTTACACGCACTAAGGTTCTCAATAAAAAGTTTTAACTCGATATGAATGGGGAATTTTCTTGAGTCTGTGGACCACAGAAAAGATTTATGGGGATTGGCATGAGTCTGTAATTTGAAAGTAGCCTAATCAAGTGTTTGGAAGCTAGAAATAAAGCTAATAAGATGCTGGGCATAATAAATCGCAATGTTGTTTATAAGAGCAAGGAAGTTATAAGGATGATTTCTGGGTTTGAGGGTAAGAGCTATGAGGAGAGGCTGAAGGAGTTAGGAATGTTTTTGTAGAAAGGCGATTTCCTCAGAGGGAGACAATAATACAGTCTTAGTAACAAACTATTTACTATTATTGTAATAAGAGCCAAATTTTTCATAGTAGAAAGGCATGACAGGTGTCAGGGGATAATAGAAATTAGGAAGAAAGCATGCCATCTTGACTATATAGAAAGCATGAGCATTCAGTAGTAGGGTTGTTAAATTTTGGAATGGTCTGCCATAGGAGGTTGTTGAGTGTGATTCGATTGAGACATTTAAGAAAGGGTTGGATAGGTATATGGATGGGTTGGGTATCATATAATATATTTAGACGAAGCCAAATTGACGGGTTTTCAGTTACAATAGTTATTAATATTAGACTGTGTGTGTGCCATAAGGACTTAGTTATAATGCAATGTGGTGGTTTGGGGTAATATATATATATATATATATAAATATACTATATAGTATATATATATATATATATATATATATATATATTATATATATTATATATATATATATATATATAGTATATATATAAATATATATATATATATATATATATATTTTTATATATATATAATATATATAATATATAGTATATATATATATATATATAGTATATATATATAGTAATATATAGTATATATATATTATATATATATTCTTATATATATATAATATAATAGGCAAATTTGTAGAAACTGTACTGTTAGTAACGAGTTAAAAGTTTGGTTGGTTTTTAATTTCGCGTTCTCGCTCTCTCTCTCTCGCTATATATATTTATATGCAATCAACGATATTTTTATAATATAAATTAAGTAGATAGGGGCAATGCTCAGCCTACGGACTATCCAGATCATAGTGACTGAACGAATAAATGTGAAGCAACACATCTTATTACTAGAGCCTTTTTTAATATATTTGGGATTGTTATTTTTCAATCTATCTATTGATTGTTTTTGATTTTGAAGAGTATAAAAATATATATATATATATATTATATAGTGATATAATTATATAATACTATACTATATATAGTATATATATATTATATATATATATATATATCATGGTCAATTTTTTAATGCTCACAGTATGTCGGGGCGGAGTAGGATCATGTTAACGGCAGAATCCTATCGGTAAATACCAATTATAATTATTTGGAATCAGACCGAAATTCTAAGGATGGGATTTAACTTTTTTTTTTTTTTTTTTTTTTTTTTTTCAATTTATAATTTTTTTTTTTTATATTAAGGATTTTACTAGTGTCTAGTCAGCAAAAGATGGCAGGAGTCGGGGTCCTCTCGGCTCCCGGTGGACGATCGGGGGGGACTTAATCCCCCCTCGGGGATGGTTCTGGAACCCCAGCTCTTTGGTCTTGGGTGTCGCGGGGGTTCCTCCGACCATCCCTCCGGGGGTACGAAACGTCCCCCCTCTGTCCCCGTCGGCTCGAGCCCACCTAAATTTGGTGAAATAATTGGTTTTTTCTTGGTGGTATAATAAATTATTACACGGCAATTTAGGGGGCTCTCGAGCCGACGGGGGGACAGAGGGGGGGCAGTTTCAATTAGCCTCCAGAGAGAGGGGAGATGGTCCGAGGAACCCCCGGCGACACCAAAGACGAAAAGAGCGGGGGTTCGCGAAGACCATCCCCGGAAGGGGGGAATTAGTCCCCCCCGTCGTCCACCGGGAGGCCGAGAGACCCGACTCCTGCCATCTTTGCGGTTTTACCCTGGGGTATTCCTTTAGTTAAAAAAAATTTTTTTTTACTTCAAAAAAAAAAAAAAAAAAAAAAAAAATGTTTTTCGGCTGATTCCAAATATATAATTTGTTTTACTGTAGGATCTGCCGTTCTCTAGCTACATACTGTGAGCATTAAAAAAATTGACCATCTTTACCAATGGCACACACTGCAGAAGAACATTTTAATAAACTGCAAAATAACACTAAAAAGAACCTAATTATAAACAAAAGCCTCAGCACGCTATTCTAGCCTAGCTTAGTAAAATAGGTTGTCAAAAGTTTATAAAAAAATTACGAAAAATATTATTGGCCTGCG
>JABUQX010064864.1:27500-37500 GCA_015478945.1 Trachelipus rathkii
ATTCGAGGAGGGCGCAGAAAAACCTAAGTATGGCATGGATTGACTATAAAAAAGCCTACGATAGTGTCCCTCACAATTGGATCAGAGAAGTTTTAAAAATGTATAAAATTAGCCCTGAATTATAAGGTTCATAAAAAATGCAATGAAGATAGGGAAAGTTAATATAAATCTCCATTATGAAGAAGGAAATTTGGTAATAGAAGAAGTAAAAATTAAGCGAGGAATATTCCAGGGAGACTCCATCTCTCCCTGGGCTAGATATCTTGGAATAGAAGAATCAGAAAAAATAGAAAACAACATAATGAAAGGAAAAATTAAATCAAATTTATTAATAAGATTAAAATTAAAATCTTTAAAATTCCCCGAATTGAACCCCAGAAACAAGATGCAAGCCATTAACACCTTGGCGATCCCGGTACTCTCATATGGATATGGTTTTCGGATCATCGACGGCAGGAAGACTTAAACAAGCTGGATTTATGACCGGAAAATGCGAGAAGCTGGATGTTACTGACGCAGGAAAATGCTGCAACTACGCAACACTAAGAGAACCTATAAAAATCATGTGTGCCGAATACCATGTATCCAGAAAAAAAGGAGGGATGGAAGTACCCACAATAGATACAATATACAAAGCTGAAATAATAGGAATTGGGAAGTATTTGAAGGGCAAAGAGGAGATTTATTGGATGGGTATATGAGCATGAAAGCTTGAAACCTTAATCAACCTCAATTATTAAAAAAATGAATGACTATATAAGAGATGTGAGAATTGATGAAGAACTAAGAAACAATGAAAGTTTGGAGAGAAAAATAAAGAATGCTAATGTAATGTCCAAAAAGAAGAGAGAAGAAGCAAACCTGGAACAATGGAAGAACCATACATTTGCGAACACCATAAAAACATACTGGATGAGCTATTCATTGACACTTACAAATCAAATGAGGTGATGATAAAGGGATGGCTAAGAAATGAAGACGAAAGAACCATCTTAGCAGCCCAAGATCAAGCCCTCAGGACATACTGGTTCAAGAATCACATAGAAGGGCCAAACATAACTGACAAATCCAGAATGTGCAAAGAATTATCGGAATCGGTATGTCACATATTATCTGGATGCGAGGTGTTGCTGCTGAGGGGCTCATATACTGAAAGACACAACTGCATAAGCAGATTGATCCATTTTAGATTATGTAGAAAATTGGACATTAAAGTAAATACAGGTAACCACTGGGAACATCATCCAAATAATATAGAAGAAAATAGCAGAGTCTTAATACTTTACGGTTACAATATCCCAACAGACGCACAAGTTACTCATAACAAACCAGATATAGTCATCCATAACAAAACTGAGAACAAATGCTGGATTGTAGATGTCGGAGTCCCGTGGGATGGAAGCGTCTCAGCCTACGAAAGGGAAAAAGAATTAAAATATCAGACTGAAGTACGAACTCAGAAGAATATGGAATGTAGACATGATTGAAATAGTTCCAGTTATTGTGGGAGCCACAGAAGCAATAAAAAAAAACTCAAAAAACATTTCGAGAGGCTCCCGGTACAGGTATCAACACTGGAGCTGAGTATGACAGTAATTAAGAAGAGTTTAAGCATACTAAGAACTGTACTGGGGTATTGATGAGACACCAAGAAAGGAGAAAATATGAAAAGAGTTGTTCTTTTAATTTAGGTTTAATACCGAACAATTCAATCCCCAACAACCCCATAAAGAAATATATATATATATATATATATATATATATATATATATATATATATATATATATATATATATATATATATATATATATATTATATATCTATATATATAGTATATATATATATATATATATAATATAGTATATAGGTAGTATATATATATATATATAATATATAGTACATATATATTTATATTATGTATAATATTATAGTATAATATATTAAATTAAAGGAGTTAAAAAAATAACTAAAATTATTTAATGTTTCTGAAGTGCAATGCTAATGAATGCAATCAGAAAGGGAAAGCTAAGATAATAGCATACTATCCCTCGGAGTATGTTGATCCTTAAACGCTGATGGCGGGAGATTCTCCGCGATGGGGTCCGGCTTCGTGCGGTTTTTTCCTTATATCCTAAAAAAGGTTGGAAGACCGGTATGGGTGACCGGGGCCGATTTGTCGTTGGAGCGAATGAACCACTAGGGCAGCAAAACTGGATTAAAACCATAGAAGAAACAAAAAAGGAAAACCATTGCCAGGGAATCGGATGCCCTGGTCCCGGCCCTACTCATTAAAGGGAAGGAGGGAGGGGAGGGAGCTCTTTGGAGCGCAGTAACATTCTCCAACTGGAAGCATGGTTTCGATTAACCCGACCAAGTTCAGTCCAAATGCATCCCGGACTTCAACCTTCCCCTTGCTGGGATTGTTAAGAGGAAATTTGTCTCCACCCAGATAACCACCGCAAAAAAAGAAGCCTCTTACAATTGTAGGTGTGCAATTAGGAGGAGTATGTGTCGAAAAAAAAGGGGGGGGAAGCAGAAGAAAATTTTTTTTGGTGTCTCAACTTACGCCTGACATGAAATATTCCCAAGAAAGGAAACAGAGTGAAAGAGCGAAACAAATAATGTTAAAGAGAGGAAGTGGATTTAGATGGGGAGAAAAAGATAGAAAATAAGCCACTAGAATATGAGATTCAGCGAGAAGCCAGGACAGCATGTTGCTTGGCTATACAAGCATCAGAATTAGGAAAAACCAAACATAAAAAAAAGAACAATAAAATAAAAGCAGCAATAGAGGAGGAGCTTCGAAGAGGTTAAACATACCCATAGGACTTTCCTGAACAAAAATGAATGGGAGAAACACCAATCAGGTGGAAAGAAGGATGAGATGGAACACTATCCCGCTCACCCATTGCCATCCCGAAATCTGTAATTGATGGAAAGCTATTACATCGGAGAACTTATACCAACAAAAAACAAAATAAGAGTGAACTGTGGAAATATGTAATTGAAAAAAAAGTTCAATGCAAATGATTTTATGGAGTATAGATTTGGAGGAAAATTTAAAAACGTCGACAGGAAAGCTAAGATTAAGCAAAAACAATGTATTCTTAATTTTGTTAAAGAACGAAAGAAAGAAAAATGAAATCTCTACAGTCCGGACAAGAAGGATGAAGAAAATAAAAATGAAAAAGCACATATAAAAAATTTAGGTGAAAGAAAAATAAAAGAAATGGAAAGTAGGACTCAAGTTAAAGAAAATAATAAAAGAAAAACGAACCAAAGAGTGCGCAGCGGTAAAAGAAAAGAAAACAAAGAAACAGGAGTGAACAAATAAAAACAAACAGGAGACTGTAATACAGATGAATAAAGAGAAAGAAATGGAAATATGGATTGATATAAAGGACCTGTATCAAAAAGAATATCTAGTCAAGGATCAAACAACAATAATAGAAGAAGAAATAGTTGGTAGTGACACCTTGGAGGTAAAAGAGGGAAATGAGGAGAATGAAATGGAAACAGATCCAGAAAATTCGGATGTAGAAGAGATGAAAAATATAACAGATAATACAAAAGAAGAAGCTGGAACGCAGACAGAGAGGGAACTGATGAATGAAATATGGAATGTCCAAACAGGAAATGAAGAATCTCTTTGCTCAGAGGAGGAAATGTTGATAAAAATAGCAAAATATGGAGATGAGGACCTCATAAACGGAATACAGGGCAGATGCAAAATAAAAAAATCGATAATTGGTTCCAAATGGAGAAATATACTAGGGTGGCAGATAAAGTACTACCAAGAATTATCCCAGTTAATTGTAGTTTGACTGAGGATTAATGACTATTATTAATGCAGTTGCGTCGGGCAAGTAGCGGACAGTATGAAAAGCTAAAGTAGTCCAAGGCCAAAATAAAGCAGGGAGAAAAAAGGGGGAAGAAACAAAAGAAAAGATACAACCTGGAAATATTAGCATACAGAGAAAGTAGTAAGCTAAGCACATAGTTATCGATAATAGATGTTTACCGACGTGGTGTGATAACATCAGAAACAAACTAAATAAGAAGAGTAACCATATACTAAGGGAGAGTAAAACACAGTACAGAAGAGTAACCAAGATAATCAGGGCCATTACAAAGTAGAAAGTTTGTTAAATAATAGCAAAAGGCTAATAAGATAAGTTAAAAGGTTGAAGAAGAGAAGAAAAAAGAGAAAAAACAAAATCAAATGTTTAAAAGAGGATCAGGGGAAGGTTTTATAATTAAAGAACTATACGAAACGATTCCTATCAAAGTGTCAAAACCCTCCCTCCTTCCAAAGAAGAAGTGGAAAGACTCTGGAAAGGAATTTATGAAGGATGAAAGAACGTTTAACAATCAAGCAGAAAGGCTAGAAACAAAAATAAAGAAATAGCCAAGAAAACATTAATGGTCGAAAAGACAAATGGACATGTATACCAATTACAATAAAAAAGGGATGAAGATGTAATTAAAAAGAGTGGCAACTGGAAAACACCTTGACCAGATAGAGTTCAAAATGTATGGCTTTACAGATAAGAACATATCTATTATAGTAATGTATATATATAGTAGTAAAAAAATATAATATATAATCATATATATATACATATTATAGTATATTTATTATATATATATATAATCTGGTTTTAATTTGGAATTATATTGTATATATATAATCATATATAATAATAGTATATATTATATATATATATGCCATTCGACAGTGGCGCTGTCGCTCCCATCAACTGATTCTATCCTGCTCTCCGATAAAAAGTGTGCTTTCGAGAGAGGTGCATCGATTGTTGGCCAAGAGTGCTGGGTAGCGAGGTATTTGAATCAAGCTAGGATGTTGTGAGAACGAGACAGAAAAGTTAATAAAGAAGGACCGAGCTTGGTTGGATTGGGTCTTCCTTACGTCACCCAAACGAAACGCTCACACGAGGTGGATTACTCTTTTCAACAGCCTCCGTATTGGCCGATCCTAAACATGTACTGAGAATGCGGTAAGTCCCAGCCGATTGGCGTGTGGCATGATGATATGATGTGAGTCGCGAATATGGCCAGTATTCATGCGCAGTCACGCGATACTGAAAGAGAGAAGTACTGACCGGTGAGCTCAACGCGCTCGCAGTAGCGCATTTGCGAAATTTTTGCGGCATACCTCCGCTAACAAATGGCGATAAGAAGTTGATTGGAAGCTAATTGGAACGTCGCCATTTTCTCCCTAAACTTTACGATCTATAACGCTTTTTAAAAGATTATTCATACTTATCCGAATCTTCCCGACTTTAGCAGTAAACTTTTTTCCTTGTAATCTCCAGAAGTGAATATTCTTTACAATAATTTGATTTTGTTATGTATATTTTAGGGCGTGTTTATAATAAAATGGGCAAGGATACACTTTATTTAGTTTTTGTTTATTTTTGACTGACTTGAATATTCATTTCGCTATTCAAATCTTCCTTTGACCTTTGAAAATATGTATGTGCCGTCATGGCCCCGCCAGATGGGTGTTGATTTTTCAGCCGCAGTAAATGGCCGTTCTCTTCCTCTTTGTGAGCGTGGATAGGTCCTAGGTACACTGCTCAAAAAAAAAAAAAAAATTTATATAAGTTATATTATATATTTTATAAAGATTTTTATATTTATATTTACATAATAATATTATATATATATATTATATATATATATATATAATTATATATATATATATATATACTATATATAATATATATATTAATTACCGACATAGCCCTCTGAGGTAATTGGTCAGGGAAGTATTTGTATGATTTCTGACCAAGTGGAAGGTGAAGGAATATTTAGGCCCGATACAGGCCCCCTGCCTTTCAGCGCCGACGAGTAGTCGGATGCCTTGCCATAACCGTAAAGGCGTGGGTTTCGCAATCCTAGTGATGCGGGCTTTTCCAATGCGAGAAGCATGAGAAGGAGTGATTTTGTTTGTGAATAGAACCCTGTTCTGTTTTGTTGTTGTTGGCTAATGATGGGTTGTATGTGTAATTGGTAATATAAATAATAAATAACTAAATCAGAAAAGAACAGGTCAGTAAATCTAATAACTTTAAAAAAATAAAAATATAAATAATAACAAAATAAATATTAAATAAACTAATAAATAAATAAATAAATAAATAAATAAATAAATAAATTTTAAATAAATAAATAAATAAAAAAAAATAATATATATACATATTTTTTCTTCAAATACCATATATATATATATATATAATATATATATTATATATATAATAGTGAAGTAAGTAATTATTACGAGTGTATAGGATATAAGGTATTATAGTAGCAGTGAGAATGAGAGATGTAGCGTGATGAGTACTGATAATAATGGTAAGGTTTTAACAAGTTATATGATATAATATATATATATAATTACTATGTAGAGATTTATATTTAGCTCAGGTACTGAAGATTTGCACTTTTTGAGATACATGTCTTTATGAGAAATAGAAGAACCAGAGCCTTATAAAACATCTTTATTCAATACAAAAATTCCTCACCATTTTGAGAAAATATTTCTCATATTTTCAAGACCTAATATGATTAAATAATATTAGCTAAATTATTTATAGTACAAATATTATTTATTGAAGTTGAAATACAGTTTAATTTTCAACAATAAAAATGAATAAATGATGCAAAGCTTACCGTTAAATAATCTTATTTATCTTACGAGTAAAATGAGATTATAATATCATTTGTCCTTTTACGCTGCCGTTTGTGTTTAGGGATTGAATAAAAGTTGGTATGTAGGAACTAGAGTTGCGGTTGCGGTTGCGATTGCGATTGCAGAGTCGGGAGTCGGAATTTCTCAAAGATGGAGTCGAAGTTTGATGGGAGAGGCGGATAAATTGAACAGATTAGTTGGGAATCGCAGCTCCCTCCCTTTCAAAGGCATCTTCATTGATGGATATAAGAGAGTGCCTATATTATTATTAGTTAATTAAGTTAATATTAATTCTATTATTCATAATTGGGGCAGAACGAGTATCAACTTAAATCACGTAGTCCCAATAAAAACGTTTATGTATTCCATTCATCTTACTGGAGTAAATGTTCGGTTTACCGGACAAAAAAAAAAAAGGTATAAAAGTGGCACTTTAAAAACCCAAGAAAAATTGTCCAGCTGATACCAACTGGAATTGGTGCATTATTCAAAAGGGACAACCAAGGGTATCCTATTGGAATCAAGGTAACCAATTTATTGCATCCAATTAAGAGCTGCGACAATTTTTAAAATGCTTAGCAAATTAATTCAGCACCCTCTTGTCCTATTTGCTACATTAAAATTTTCCATGTGCTTATAATGAGATTCTTTTTGCGATAAGTTTTATCAAAATCTTTCTCCTTTTCTTATGTTATAATTTCTGTTTAATTAAATGTAGGCTATTCTTTTTACAATTAGGTAATCTTTTCTTTTTACGTGAAATTTTAATGAATTACAATCATTGAATATTTTTCTTCTCACCAATTTCTAGAAACTCCAAACTTTATAATTTCAACCAACAAAAGAGATCCAATATCCAACTTCAACTCCTTTCTCTTATGATAATCTTCAATTCTTGTACAAATTCTACTGGGTCTATCTCAATTCAGGATACCTTCAGCCTTCTCTTCGTGACGACATATTTTAAGGTTTCACAATTTTCTTTCATATTCCTTACATTTCTTTACTTGTAAATTATGCATCTCACTCATTTCAATCCTGATATTTTCTTAATTTCTTTTTTATTTCCTAAATTTCTCTTTCTTTTTTATTCTTTTTAAGTTTCCAACGAATTTTCATCTAAAAAAGAAAACATTTCAAAAATACTTTTTTTTTTTTAATTGCATTAAAAATACAAAAGTGGTCATACTTTCTCCTATGTACATACTATGTTTCATTTCCCTCCTCGAGGTGTAAAAGTAATGCATTAATGATAATGGTCGTATGGTAAGCATGAACACCGGGAAGAAATATCGATGATAGAGAACTAAAAATGTAAAGACTCATGTATCTAAGGAAGGCGAAATCTAGTGATGTATTCTAATGAAACGTGTGAAATTGCTGCCTTCTTCAGTTTACAGTTCCTGTTTCTTATTTCTTCATTCACAAACTTCCGCTTATTATATTATTTCTGTCTTCCAATGTCAATCCCTTGGAGAACGCCTCAACCGAAGACAATATGGTCGATGGATCCGGAGGGGAAGGATGGCGTGTTAACCTATGCCTTTTTAAATGACCTTTCCTATTACATTCATAACTGCAGTCAGGACACTTGAACAACTTCAAACCAATGTGTTTCAATACATGAGTTTGCAAGATGCTTTTATGATTACATTCATAGCCACATTCCGGGCACTTAAATAGCTTCACACTACTGTGTTTTAACATATGCCTCACCAAATTTGATTTCTTATTGCACTCATAATCGCATTCGGAACACCTAAACAATTTCAAATCGCTGTGTGTTAACATATGCGTTTTTAAACCACCTTTATCATTATTCTCAAAGCTGCAGAGAGAACATTTAAATAACTTTACATTCCCATGGCTTAAAGCGTGCCTTCTCAGATGTGACTTCTGATTACATTCATAGTTACATTCTAAACATTTAAATAATTTCACATCACTGTGAATTAAAGAATGTCTTTTTAACGTACTTTTATCATTAGATTCATATGTACAGATAGGACACTTAAACAATTTCACATCTCCATGGCGCAGAGCGTGCCTTCTCAAGTGTGATTTCTGATTACATTCATAGCTACATTCAGAACACTTAAACAATTTCACATCGCTATGAGTTAAAGAGTGCCTTTTTAACGTACTTTTATCATTACATTCATAGGCACAGTCGGAACATTTAAACAACTTGATATCACTGTGAGTGAGCATATGATAAGTTAAACCATATTTTTTGCTACATTTAAAGGGGCACTCTGAACAAGCGAATACTTTCCCATTATAATTTTGTCTTGGTAATGTTACCTCTTCATCCAAAGTATCTTTGAAACAATTTGCTGACATGTGATTTTCAGAATGTTCATTTTCAGTCACAATGTTTCCATTATAATTTTGTTCTGGTAATGTCTGCTCTTCATCAAAAAAATGTTTGAAGCATTTAGCTGACATGTCATTTTCAGAATGTTCCCTTTCAATCACAATGTTCCCATTATAATTTTGTTCTGGTAATGTCTTCTCATCATCCAAAATATGTTTGAAGCATTTAGCTGATGTATCATTTTCAGAATGTTCCTTTTCAATCACAATGTTCTGTAATAAAAAAAAATACCTATATATATATATATATATATATATATATATATATATATATATATATATATATATATAATATATATATATATATATAGTATATTATATAATATATATAATATATATATATATATATTTATATATATATAAATTTACATATGAAGTTATCTATACATCATAATATAGGACAGTCCTCGGTGTGAAGTAATGTTAGATGGTGAGCAGCTGGAACAAGTGTCTTGAGTTTAAATTTAGGATATATGTTGGATGAAAAGGGAACGCATGATGCTGAGTGTAGTAGGAAAGTGGTGGCTGGTGCAATTAAAACGTTGGTGGATGTAAAGGGACTAAGTATTGAGTGTGCTAGGGTCTTACATGAGGGTATGTTGTTACCTATGTTAATGTATAGTAGTGAGACTATGGTCTGGAATAAGAGGTATAGATCTAAAGTTCAATGTGTTCAAATGAACAATCTTAGGGGCGTGTTTGGTGTGAAAAGAATTGATAAAATGAGGAATGAACGTATTAGAGAGTTATGTGGTGTGAAGAAAGGGGTAAATGAGAGAATAAATGAAAGTACGTTGAGATGGTTTGGTCATGTGGAAAGGATGTATGACAGTCGGTTGGTTAAGCGGATGTATACTGGTGAGTGTGTTGGGAATCGACCGGCTGGGAGACCGAAGAAAAAGTGGATT
>JABUQX010064864.1:40000-67500 GCA_015478945.1 Trachelipus rathkii
GTTTAGTTAAGGCCAAGGATGTTAATATTGTCAATAGGAAGAGACGAGAAAACCGTCGAAAGAAATAGGAAAATTAGAAGGTGTCTTAGAGAGGGAGATTTGTAGAAGTTGGGTTTTTAAAGAATTGAATTTCAAAAGGTTGAGACGACCCAACCCGGAAATTCTATCCAGGTTAGCAAGAATAGAATCGGAAAGATTAAGACGAGAGGCAATTCTAGAAGTAAAAGAGGGAAGAGAATTGAAATGAGTTGAAGAATGATGGGTCGAGTCATCGGCATACGAGTGGGTAGAGAGTTGGATGTGCAGGTGAGAAAATCATTAATGAAAAGTAGGAATAAAGTAGGAGATAAGACAGAACCCTAAGGAACACCACTATTGAAAGAAAAAGAAGATATTGAGCGATTTGAAAGAAAACTAGACATAAGTAAAAGAGGAGATGGAAACGCCAAAGGAGGGGGCTTGGAGAGCAGTGAACGCGTGCCATACCCGTCAAATGCCTTGGATATTCAAGCCCTCGAGCGCCAAAGCCGTACTGGCGAGGAAAGAAGTGAATGAGACTCCAGATGATCTAAGAAATGAGAGTTGAGTAGGGTTTCAACAAGAATCTTAGATAGAATACAAGTGAGAGCCTATAGGCGATAGTTAGAATAGGAACAAGAGGCGGCGCTTCCTTTTTTTCGGTAACAAGGTTGGACATGTGCGTGCTTCCAACACTGAGGGAAAGTATTAGTATTGAGACTTAGAGAATATAGTTGAACGATGGGCATATATATATATATATATATTATATATATATAATATATATATATATATATATATATATATATATATATATATATATATATATAATATAATATATATAATATATATATATATAATATATATATATATATAATATATATATATATATATATATATATTATATATATATATATAATATATATAAATAAATATATTATATATATATATATATATATATATATATATATATATATATATATATAATATATATATAATATAAATATTTATATAATATAGAATATAATATATAATATATAATATATATATATAATATAATATATATATATATATATATTAATATATATATATATATATATATATATAATATATATATATATATATTATAAATAAGAGAATCAAAGCTCTGAACATTTTTATTTCCTTTATTAGAATGTAGTTCGGATTCAGATTAATTTAATATTTAAAATCAATGCTAAATTCAAAGATGCCGTCTCCGCCATCCGATATGGGCATGAACTGCCGCCAATTTTTAATGGGTTAAAAGCGTAATTTAATAGCGGTTATTCTTACCTTTTTTCGTTTTTAATTTTGCATAATAATTTCATTTATTTGACCAACTTTCGCAAAAATAATAAGAGAATTTTAATGTAACATCACGAAATTGGCCAAAAATGATCGTTTCTATAAGTTAACTCGTGCTAGCACGAAGTAGCAGGCAGTGCAGGAGTCGCCTCTGATATATATATATATATATTATATATATATATATAATTATATATATATATATTATAATATAATAATATATATATATATTATATATATATATATATATACTATATATAAATATATATATATAATATATATATATATATATATATATATATATATATATATATATATATGTGAGGTGTATAAAATATTATATATATAATATATATATATAATATATATATATAATATATATATATATTTTCTCCTACTGCTTTTCTTTTCCGAGGCTTGACAGCCCCTTACCCCCAATCTTGGGGCAAGAGGAAGGTGAAGAAAGAAAGAAAAGAATATATATTACATATATATATATAATACTATGATATATATATATATATATTAATATATATATATATATATATATATAATATATATATTATATATATATATAATATAATATAGTATATATATATATGTGATGAAATGTTTACAGGTGGAAGGCGTACCAAATTCCAGCAGAGTTGAGGAGAACTCGAACCCATGGCCGGCATGACCCGATACACGACGTCTGAAATTACCCGATACACGACGTCTGAAAGTTGGAAAAATAAATGAAGGAAGTGCGTTCCAGAGTTTACATGTTGTGGACATGAAATATTGAGCATATCGGTTATGTATGGGGGCCAGATAGTTGGAAGAGAAGGATAAGATTGTATGGAAAGACAAGTTGCACGGACTCTTCTCAAAGGAGGTGGTACTCGAGTTCAGAAGATCGGTGTCCACTGTAATAGCGATTGTATGGGGGAGAGTGAAGCAACAGTTTCACGACTGGAGAGAGTTGTGAGTTAACAAGTCAAAAAAACCTAGATCACACTTTATCAAGGAGAACAATGTGTGTGTGTGTGTGTGTGTGGAACCGAACCACCCCATACAAGGGTGAACAACGCCTTCATACAGAGCAAGCAACTGAAGTAGTAATTAGAAATTCCGAAGGGCCCTCAGAATACCCACCCACTTTGAAGCTTGTTTAGAAAGAGAAGTAATGTAAGCCTTATAATTAAGGTCACGAGAAAAGGAGTTGTGTGTTATAGAAGAAAATATTATGGTTGTGTGGAAGATTAAGCTCAGTAGATAGATGAAGAAACTCTGTTATTGAGGCAGTGAAAACTACCATGTTTTCTTTGCCCCAATTAGGGAAAGAAGAAATAACGGAGGTCAGCTGCTCCAAGGCTACCATCCTGGCATGCGTTAATTCCTGTAAAGTGGGTCAACTCTTAAATTGAAAGTAGTTTAGGGTGGAGTCATCGGCACACAAGTATAGGAGACGAAGTGATAAAGAGAATTTCATTAATGAATAGCAGAAAAAAATAAATAAATAAAGAGTTGGGGATAGGGCAGAACCTGGAGCAACACTTTCATTAATAATATATTTAAAGAATGAACAATGGCCATCTAAAACAAAACTTTGTGTCAGACTCTATCGAATGTCTTACCATATGTCTAGCCCCACAGCAAAGAGGACCAAGAATCAGAAAGAAGAGAAAGATTGCGAGTAGAGCATTCCTTACGAAAACCATTTACAAATCTTCCTCTTGATAGATGCAAAACATTTAAAAAGAACGACGATGTTAAAGCGATACGACGATAGGTAAAGGGTTGCCAGGGGTCGGACTCCCCTTTTTTGGTACAGTTGAATGAGCAAACGTTTCCAGCTAGATGGAAAGGTCCAAGTTGAAAGACAAAGATGAAACAGTGTACCAAGGCTGAGAGGAAGCTCAGAAGCACAAGTTTGAAGTACCACAGGGGGAATACCATCAGTACCATATGACTTCTTAATCTTAAGTTCAGAGAGTGCAGAAAAAAACATTTTAGAAGAAATTATGATCTTAGGCATACGAGTTGGAGGGGCTGAAGGAGGGGGAATAGCTGCATAATCGTCAAGAGTGGATGGAGTTATTAGAAAATGTTTGAGGGAAAAGTTCAACTTTAGCAGAAGGTAAGAAGGAGAAGGGGGAGGAGGAGAAGGGGGAGGGGATGAGGAGAAGGAGGAAAGGAGGAGGGGAGGGAAGGAAGAGGAAGGAGGAATAATCAAAGTTAGAGTTCAGAAAGGGCGAGAGTAAGATGAACTAGAAAGATCTTTGCATTTTCTAAGGAAGAAAGAGTAAGTTTTTCGTGTCACAGAGAATACATTTTGCACGATTCCAGAAGGATCAAATATAAATAACAAGAGTTTCTGGAGTTTAAAGACAACGGAAAATCCTGAAGGTTGCGTCCCTATAGAGAATAGCACGAGAACAAGCAGAGTTAAACAACCAAAGCTTGCCAGTTTTAGTTGAAGGGATAGAATATAAAATGTACACCACCATGGCCTGTGAGAACCCTCAAGGTCGAGGGACCTCCCCCATGGAAGCAGTTGACATTCCATACAAGATTAAATTCCGATCGGTTTGCAACACCAAAAAACGTAGGAGGGATCTTTCCTATCTTAAAGTGTGCATCAATGATTAATATAGGAATTAAAGCATGGGTATTTTTCCTTTTATTTTGTGTCTTCCTCAGTAATTAAAGCAGTTAGGGGCAGGGTTGGCTTTTTTTTGGTTTTGGTTATGGTTAATTGGCTATTTAACCCTTATAATTTTTCATATAAGGGTCAAATAGCCAATTAACCATAGTCATGGCTTTTTGCCAACCCTGGTTAGGGGTGGCAATCACTGAGCAGAAAACAAACCAAGCATTAACTGCAACAAATTTTTTCATGAAGAGAATTTCAAATTTGCTTTTAAAATCTTTAAAGAAAACAAATTTGTTTACCTGACTTTCATCAAAAACTGAAACTTGTTCATCAGATGAATTATAATTTTCTTCTTCTCTCATTACTTCTGGAGGTTCAATTTTAATTTCTATTTCTTTTGTGAAAATCTTCACAAAAAACTGAAAAAGGGAATAAAAAATCGATAAATATATTAACAAGCTTAAATTTTAGTTCACATTTATTCGCCAGGCAAAACTACAAAAATTTTCATTATTACAATGGTCTTTGGCAGTTGCAGTTGAAAAAACTCTATTAAAAAAATTAAAAAGAAAATATACTGTATATTACTTAAAATTTTATATTTCAACAATTTTTTCAACACCCCCTCCCTGAATAGGGCTCTGCCCGCGAGTGGTGGTGACAACTGTAAAAAAACAAAAAAAAAAACAATAGTACATTATCATACCTCATCTTTCAATTTTGAACCATGAGAAAAAGTCTCATCTTTCTCCTCATCTTTCTCTGAAACTTCCTCTTTGATATAAATAGCCTCATCTTTAAATTTTATTTCACTTTGGAAGCTCATATTAAAATCTTTAGTTTCTGCTTTAAAAATAATAATATTATTATTATTATTATTATATATATATATATATATATATATATATATATTAATATATATATTTATATATATATAAATATATATATATATAATATATATATATATATATATATAATACCTTTATATATATAACTTTATATATATATATATATATATATATATATATATATATATATATATATATATATATATATATATATATATATATATATATATATATATATATATTAATATATATATATATATATTATTATATACTCTTATATATATATATATATATCTATAATATATATATATATTTATCATATATCATATAATATTATATATATATTATATATATATATATATATATATATATAATAATATATTATATATATAATAATATATAGATATATATATATATATATATTATATATATATATATATATATATATATATATATATATATATATATATACTATATATATAATATGAATATATATATATATTATATATATTTACATATATATATACATATCATATATATATATATCTATATATAATATACATATATATATATATATATATATATATATATATATTATTATATTATATATATATAATTATGTACATATGTATAATACATTTTTTATAAATGTTTTATATAGAGGCATATTTCTATTGCAATATATTACTAAATAATATGCATATCTTTACATGTATATATTATATAGATATAAATAATGTTTAAGATATAAAATTTATATCTAAAAATAATATGTCTAAAAATATACTATATATATATATATATATATATTATATTTATATATATATATATATATATATATATATATATATATATATATATATATATATATAGTGCTCACTCAGAATAATATTTTGTTTAAAAACATCAAATAAGAAAGTGTCACTTTAAATATCATAGAAAACATGAAATTAAAAAATAAATTATGAAGGATAGCAATTATATAGTTATATATCTAGTTTGTTTTAAAACAAAAACAAAAATACATTTGTAACTAGTACAAGTAATTTTTGTATGTAACATTTTTTTATAATTTTTTTTTATTTAAAATGTAAGCATTGCAACAAGAATGTTGAATATATTCCAATGTAAATCTTAATAAATCAACCAAAAACCAATAGCAGTTTTTAACACTTTACTATAAAGAGATAACTATTAAAATGGTTATAACTTGTGTTGCTGGTTCACCTAGTCTTGACATGCCAAAGCGTAACATAAAGTTCCCTGGTGGTGAAGAGGTGACTTAAAACAACAAAAGCAACATGACCAGTGCTGTCTATTTAAGTTTCTTGAAGTAGAACGGAAGTTATTACAAGAAACTTCAAAAGAAAAGAACAATCAACTACTACCTGTGCAGTGGAAGAAGAAGAAGAGATAACTACACTTTAATTGATAACCTTATAATTGGGGTAAGCAACTCTCCAAACAGTTCTAAATTCCGTTTCTGATGGATTGATAATCAGATATTGGTAAATCAGATATTCGTTCTTACCCACACTTACATTGTTGTTCAGCAGCCTAGAATTAATAATGATAGATTATTTTAGAGAAGGTGAACAGGATATACATAAAATTAAGACACTGACAAAAGAAAAAAAAAAGGTATATACCCAGGCACAGTCTCCTTAGAATTATTTTGTAAGTGCTATGAACAATGTGTACAACACTAGACTTAAAAGAGATGAGAAGCGTGAATCAATGCAACAGCAAACTTTTAATAGGGGTGGTATCATTTATATTATTTACATTTTTTTTTATTTACAAATATTTTAAAAATAAATGACTCTCTCTCTTACACTCTATATCTCACGCCTTTCTCCCAGCTTTATTTCATTCACTCATGCAAAACAATATTTATTTACAAATTACAAATCAATTCATAAAGTATATAAACAAACTTAGAAGACAAAATCTTTGTTTATTTAAATTTTTAGCATGTTCAATAGCAGAGTAAATTGTTATCAATACGGCTGGTATCAATGTAATATAGGATCTATCTATCCTTCTCCATTTTTAAGATGGCTTCAAGTGTTTTTAGGTATTTATGATCTTAATATTATGGCACGCAAACATAAGGAAAACTTTCTCCCACCTTGGAACTTGGCATCTCAGAATAATGTCCTGTGGTTGGTTTTTAGTCAAGTGCAATAGCCAAAAATCGTCTTATCCTGTGATGGAATCAACAACAGCTCCCCAGCCTGCTTCCGTAGATAAACATAATTTATGAAAACCTGACAGCAACCACCCCATGAGCCCCCAAATGTATATAAATATATATACCGTACATACACATACACATGCTCATGCAGGTGGTGATAGGATTGAAAAAGGAAATGGTTAGTACTGTCATTCCAAAAGCAATGATGATATATATTGTGATGATAACACACTAACCTTTGGTAACGGCAGAGCAGGAGCAAGAACAAATCTATATTATACAGACAAATACTTAATTTGCTTGTGGCCAAACAATTAATACTCTGTAGTCTTTAAATTAATAACTGGAATTAGAGAAAAATTAAACCTCTTTAATTAATATATATATATATATATATATATATATATATGATATATATATATATATATATCCATATATATATATATATATATATACTTCTTTCTCTATCTATATATATATATATAACATATATATATATATATATATATTAGCGCACTCGAAGCAACAAAGTACCTCGTGACTTGCTAGGTGTGTAGGGTATTTCCCATGACTTTCAGTGCCCAATGGTTTGCCTTTCACCTTTGAGCACATATACACTCCTCTTCTAAACAACACCTTACAGACATTACCTTATGTCCCAATAAGTAGTGGGAAAGAAAGAATTATTACAGCGTATGTTCTGCTATTGAAATATGAAGCGACTAAAGGTCATTGTTAGTTGGTTGCTTCTACTACCATACTCTGCGATGTATTATTACATACTATACCATGGTCGTGATCGCCGTAAGCAGCCACGTATCTAAAATTGTTTGAATCGTTTGGTACATGGAATGTCAGAGAAATAAATGTCGAGGAGAGAGGTGATGGATGTATTTAGAAAGGGTAAATTTGATTTGCTCACTGTGACTAAAACTAAGATAAAAGGAAACAGTGAAGATAAGTGGTATGGTGTGGTGTGAAATGTGTGTGTGTGTGTGTGTGTGTGCTGAGTGGGGAAAGGAGTGTCGAGAAGGAGTTTAGCAATTTTAAATGGTAGCATGTGGCTGAAGCTTTATGGTGGATTTTATTTGTGTGAGTACTAAATTATAAAGGTTAAATTTATGTTTAAAAAGGTCAAGGTATGTGTGGTAGAACCATATGGTCCATCTGAGGGTGATGTCGAGGAGAGTGCGACTTTCTGGGATAGTTAATGATGTTTTAGATGGTGTGAGTAGAAGCTTCAGATTGATTGTGTTGGGTGATCTAAATGGTTGGATAGGTGATCAGAAAAGGGATGGTATAACAGTTACATTTGGGGTGACAGGAGAAGGTGAGAATCGTAGATGGAAAGAGGATTTCTGAGGAAAGAGGTATGTTTAAGTAATACTTTCTTCAAACACAAGAGTATTCATAAGTATACTAGAGTTGGTGTAAGTAGAGATGGTATCGAAATGAAAAGTATGATTGATCTTGTGTTGAAGATGATGATGTTGAAGTTTGGAATGTTTGTTAAATCAGTGAAGGGGGTTTGGATGGTATTATCAGATCATTATGTTGTTTTATGTTAGATTAAGTTAGTGGGGGCTTGGATGAGAGAGGAAGAGAGAAGAAGAGGAAGGAAAGAGGTAAGGAAGGAAGTGGGAAGAATTAAGAGTGAGAAGTTAAGTGAACAAGATAATAAGGAAAAGTATTTAAGAGAGAGTGTAAATAAATCAGCTGAATGTGAACAAGATGAAACTGAACAAATCTGGGCACATACGGAAGGAAGTCTTTGTTAGTAGTGCAAAAGATGTGGATGTGCTATAGTATGAAGTAAGAATCTCAACATTGAATGGTGGAATGAAGAGGTGATGCAAGCTGTTAAAAGTAAAAAAAGAGACATAGTTCAATGTGTTAATTAATAGCAAATGATGAGGTCTCAAAAGTAAGATGTTTAGAATTATACAGGGGAAAAAAAAGGAAGATTAAGAGTTGCATATGTAGGAGAAAAAATGAGGTAGATGAACAATTTGGAAGAAGGATGAATGGGGACTTACAAGGGAATAGAAAGCTTTTCTGGAAGAAAGCGTGAAAGGTTGACAATGAGAGTAAGGGGAATCTGCATAGAATAATGAATAGGGATGAAGTTTTCATAACTGATGAAATGGATGTGAGAAGAGTGTGGAGGGAACACTTCGAAAATCTGCATAACATTGGCATTAATGAAGAGGTGATAGTGAATGTACATGGGTTTGATGGTGCAAGAAGAAATAGGTATTTTGAGGATAAGGTCGATTGTTTTTATTTATAATATCTTTGTTTTCTTTAGGGATTATTGATTAATGGTAGATTTGTCTGAAGGTGGAGAGTTTATAATGTATCAATGCCCCTCAAGCCGCTTATTGTTGGGTTATATTAATTTTTGGAGGAGCCGAGGTGGATAGAATGAGGGGGGTTAGTTGTACCCTCATTGAATGATTGTATATAAAGGAGTAGAAAAGGCACCTGAGTATATCCTTGAGTGAAGATCGGAGGGAGATTACCTGAAACCTGACACTGAAGCTGTTTGTTACTTTTAATTATTGTTCAAGTGCTTTTATTGAAAATAGTTATCTAAGATTAACTAATACTGAAGAAATAACTTTTCATTTAATTGGTGACTGGATTTAATTTAAGGCGAGTAAAAGTGTCTGTGTTGTATTCATTTAGTTAGGCCAGTTTAAGAATTTTTTAGATTAGGCAGTGGTAGGAAAGCGTAGTTCTGTTACCATCTATGGTGGGAAATGAGAATAAGATTATGGGGGGAGGGGGGGGGGCTTAGTGAACATGAGAAGAGGAGAACAAGAATGGTGTATCCTGCTTTCACAGGGTATGCAAGTAGTGAAAATGAGTATGAAATGTGGAAGAAAAAGAGTGAATTTGTGGTACAAGGTGGGTGGCAAGGAGTGTGAATGTCCGGCTGGTAAACTGTTACTAAAAACTAGATAATATGATTGTTAGATGTAAGTTGAATGAAAAATGTCATTTGAAAATTGGTTTAAGAGAGGGTTTAAGAAAGAAAAATGTTTGGTGGATAAGGAACATAAGAGAGAAATTGGTGAATCAATGAGAAAGAAATCATATTGTACAAAAGTTACATTCACAATTTGGTCATCCGAGTAAGACTTAAGATGCCCATGGGAATGAGATGGACAGTGAAGAAGGTAAGGAGATAAAAGTGTGTGTAGAGAAGGTAAGTGGCAAATCTGATGTTTGTGTGAGATACCAGAAAACTCCAAGTAGGCATTTGGTTGTTTTTTCTCTTGCGAGGAGTTTTACTGAAACAGTGACAATGGATTTGGGTGAAAATGAAGGTAAGAGGTTTCTTGTGATGGCGGATTTGGGTACAAAGTATTGTCAAACAGTTTGGGTAAGAAGCAAGGAGCCAAAGGAAATTATGGAGAAAGTGTTGAAGAAATGGATTAGTATATTTGGTGCGTCTGAAAGATTTTTGAGTGAAATTGGTTTGGAGTTTCAAAATGAGGAAATGAAAAGTTTGTGTGAAAGGTTCAGTATGACTAAATGGGTAAATGCAGCTGAAAGTTCATGGAGTAATGGTCAATGTGAAAAAATGGTATGGATTGGGAAATGTAAAGGAATAAAATAACAAGATAGAGAAAGGTACTATTAGAATGTATATGTTTGATCTGCGGCTGCACAAAGATAGTTTGTGGAATGATGTGATATTCATAGTCAGTTGGCTCTTTGGTAGAGCTCTTGACGTTTACCTAATAAAAACTATAGGAAGGAACAGTGTGCAGTTCTTTGAGATTGAAGGTAAAATTTTAGTCGCTTATCTCCTCAGGGAAGCATCTAATCAGTGATCAATACATTAACAGGAAGATGATAGATAGATAAAGAGAGGCTATGAGGAATAAAATCAAGAAATAACAGATGCTCAGTTGAACTTGGTGAGAAAAGTGTATTATAAGAGAAATTGATAAGAATGGAGGGCCCAGCAAAAGTGATGGTAGGAGTTGATAAAAAACTGCAAATGTGTAATCATGGAGAGAAGATATTAGAAGGAGTAGCTAGAATTTGCACATTACTAGGATTGGCTAGAAAGTTAATGATAATTCTAATAGGGTGGGCTGATGGTGGTGAAACAAATGAGAAAAGAACAAATGGAAATACAAGGGATGATGGAAGTATGAATGGTAAAAGCAGAGTGAGATTTATGGAAGTTGAGATGGTGGAAGGAAAAGCCATTCCAAGAAAACAACAATCAGTTGTGGAAGAAAGAGGGGGAAAAAGTACAGATTGGAAAAGTGTCATTTGGGGTGACTCGGACCACCTACAGGCATAGTTTGGTCTTGACTCTCTATACTGGAATTTTTTGTAAATCAAACTATAATTAGGTCATAAGCACACATAATAATGTAATACTATAATAAAGTTTTATCTAAATTTGAATAACGCTGAGTCAGCCTGACATTGGATGTTGGGGGATACTAAGAGGGGACACATGGACAAATTTCTCCTTCGTCTTTCATTATGTTCTCAATTTATATTTTGTTTTACTTAATATAATAATTATTTAACATATTAAATTCGTAATAAGTAACAAAAATAATAATAATGATGGCTCTCAAGCGAGCAAACTTATCTTTATCCGATGCAATTCTCCCCAAAATAATTCCTGGCACTGCTTTGAATTATTTTCTATTAAATGTTTAAAAAATTTTCGGTGCGAGTGCTCACTCTTTTCTTCAAATAAACACTATATAAATAAAAATGTGTCCCAATCTTTAATAAGTAAAATACGAAAAACAATGTGGTCTGAGTGCCCCTCCGCTCAAATTTTACGATCGGGGTGAATCGGACCCAAATTCAAACCCCGTGATTTGCCACTATACTATTTGGATCACTAAATTTACTTTACTACGGTTAAACTAACATGCACAAAGTATCACTGAAAAAAATAATTATAAATCGATCCACAATTTTTCATTTTGTATAAGTTAAAAAACTCACATTTTGCACAAAAAGTGTTCTATTGACATTACCCCTTTATTTATATTTTTAAATAAAACTTTCTAATTAAATATGATTTAATTAAAAACGGTAGTACTACCGTTTGTTGGCTGGTTGTGTAATTACTATTTTTTTTTTTTTCACTTTTTATTTTATTTAGAGTGGACAGAATCACCCTCTACAGAGGCGAGGCCTGAATTCACCCGCCAGTAGCTATAGATGTGTTATAAGAGAGGATGTTGGGAGTGATGAAAATAGATGGATTGATTTCAGGAATTACAAAGATATTGAATGTATAAGTGATCAGAAAGAAGAAAAGTTTTAACTCATGTCCAAACTATAAAGGTGATTCAAAAAAAAAAAAACAAAATATATATATATAACTATATATATATATATATATATCTTATATATATATACCTATATATATACTATCTCTCTTCTATATATATATATATATATATATATATATATATATCTCTACTTTTTAGTTTTCTTATATATATTAACTATCTATATATACATATATATGTAATATAACACTATATACTATATATATATATATATATATATATATATATATATATATATAATAATAATATATATAGCAATATATATATATATGTATATATATAATAATATATATATATACCAAGTATATATGTATATATATATATATATATATATAATATATATATAATATATATATATACATATATATATATATATATATAATTCTGGATATATATATATATATATGTATATATATATATATATATATATATATATGATCAGGTTAAATAAAATTTTTGATGATGACTGATGACAATTATAGCAAATTTTTATGGCGCTGTAGTAAATTTAAAAAAGAGTTTACTAAATAAAGGAATTCTATTCATTTTAATAATTTAACAAAATTTTATATATAGGAAAAATTAAATTATAAGTTCAAAACTTCATTCTTATTTAAATCTGTTAGCTAACACATAAAAAGTTTTCTGTTATTCATTTAACATCTTGGTACTATATTTAATTTCTATATAATAATAATATATTAATAATAATATAATAATATAATAATAATATTAATAATTCTCAATAATAACATTGAACTCTACAAAAAAAAGTCTGACACTGAATTTTCAATATTTTATACTAATTGGGTATGCTGATTCAAACCCTGGGATCTCAGATTTGCTCATCACATCCCATTTCTATGCTAGAAAATATTTTCATGGTTTAAAATTAACACTTTGTCATTGATGATTTAAGTTGGCAAGTTAAGTGATTGGATTTGGTGATAAAAAATTAGATTGTTGTATTTGGACCAATAATTGTTTGTCTTACTTATTTATGTACATTTGTTTATTTTATTACATGCAATCATTTTATGTGCATAACTGGTATATATCTTTTCATTTCAGGTTTATTACAACATCGAAAGAAGGAGATGCTATGGCAGCTTTTGCCTCTTGTGCTACATCATGAACTTCTTTACTAGGATCAGCGCCAACATTAATACCTTTGATGTCAGAGGTGTATCTTGCCCTACTTAAGAAAGTAGTACTGGAAGATAACAATATTGTACTCCTCCCCCAAAGTATTGCAAAAGCATTGGGTTGAAACTTTGCGATCATGGTCTAAAAAGGAAGATACCCTTCAAAGAGGTTTATTGTACCAATGGTTTGGAAGACAACAAGCCTTTGGATGTTACTACCTTACTCATAATAAAGGGTTCCAATAAGACTAACAAACACCACTTACATACCCCAGCTATCCCACATATTTCCAGTGATTAATCACTATGAAGGAATTCTGTCCTTATCTTACTGAGCTACCAGAGACTGATGTTGAAAATATAAGTTTACCTTCTTCTACAGATGATGAGGATGATGCAGATTCTGATACAATTGCAATATTTAGTGAACCTGAATTGAATTTTCCCATAAACTTTCTTATACTGTAAAACAATTAGTGGGCCTCATGCTTATTTTAGGGCCATCATAGTTCAGGTTATGACAAGATTTAAGTATACATAGATTTTCTGTGTATAACTAACAAAACCTATCTTAACCTGAACTAGAGGGCCTGAAATGAGACCTAACTTTGATGGATTGAAAGTAAAAAGTCTGAGTTTTAACAATTTTGAGAGGCTGTAACTTTTTTTTTTCCTAAAGAGACCACCACGTTTGTTTTGTTTTTTTTAAACATTATTATTGTTTTAGAGTATATTCTATGATTTTTATAAAAATCAGGGGTAGAGCCCTCCTGCGCTATTACCAAAATTAATAATGAAGTATAAAAAAAAAATGATTTAGCTAAGTCTTTAGGAAAAAAATTTACAGCCTCTCAAAATTAAAAATTTTCCCATAGGCTTATAAAAAAAATTAGTGGCCCTTATGCCCGTTTCAGAGCCATCTTAGTTCAGGTTATGATAAGATTTTTTAAGTCTACATAGATTTTCTCTATGAATAGCTAACAAAACTTATCATAACTTGAACTAGAGGGCCTGAAATGAGACCTAACTTTGATGGATCAAAAATGAAAAGTCTATGAGAGTTTTAACAACTTTGAGAGGCTGTAACTTTTTTTTCCTAAAGAGAGAGACGATTTTCATTTTCACTATTCTTCATTATTATTTTTTTAGAGTATATCCAGTGATTTTTATAAAAATCTGGGGTGACACCTCTCTGCACTACTTTTACCATGTAGTTATATTGTGAATAACTAAATGCCTGGTTACTGACAAACTGCACAATTCTATTACATAGGGGTTTTGGAATTTTGAAAAGATTTCTTTTAACAAAAAACGAAAACTTGGTTCAAAGACGAGTTTTATTTAATTTGCATCTTTATTTTTATTGTAGCCTAGATTAATAAAAATATATTTGAAGCTTGCAGAAATAAGCAGGGAATAAATAAAACTAAATACCAACTAAATACCTACTCTAATGTAAACAAATATCGCTTCTTAATATGCATTATCCCTTCCGTAGTCTACTAAACATTATGCTAATACTAATACATTACAAAAACGATAAGAAAATAAAAAATATTGTGAGGTCTTTACGTATTTAAGCAACGACTATTTTTTACTTTATTGCAGATATTTGAGGTCTTTACGTATCTAAAGCAAAGAATATTTCTTACTTTATTACAGATATTACGGAACAACACTTTCGGACAAAAGTAAAAACAAAAATAAAATCATAGTATAAATATTAAAATTAGTGTAGATATATTTGCATTTTGAGAAAAAAAAAAAAAAAAAATCATAGTATAAATATTAAAATTAGTATAGATACTGTATATTTGCATTTTGAGAGCAAGAGATCAACCTGCTTCCACACAAGCCTATTTGCGCACTCCTACGTCACAAACAGGCGCAATTCCTTGCATTCTCGACTTCCCCCCCAAAACATTCTTTGAAAAAAGGAAAATTACGAAAAAAAATTTATACTTATACAATCAAAATCAAATTTTCAGGACGTTCAGTTCATAGTCGGGGGAGATACATCTTTTTATTTAGGTCACATTTTTTTTGGTATTCTTAAAAAAAATATATATTTTTTTAATTTCTCAAAACATTTTTCTGAAAATTTGACCCATTTCCAGAGGCAAAACTTTTGCATATACAAAGTACAAACAGATGATTTAAATAAAAATGAGTACCTCCCCTGCCTACAGAAGTCCTGAAAATTTCAAATTGATGTTTTATTCCAGAAAAAAAAAATTATCGCAAGTTTTCGTTTTTCAGAACCAAAACAAGTTAGGTTCTAAATTCGGCTATTGCTGAGATTTCGCTTCAAAAATCAAAAAACGGCAACGTATATTTCAAGTTTCAAGTCATTTCGAAACAAAACACCCGAAATCGACGTTTCAAGGGTCAGAAAAAGCTGCAGTTTGTTTATTGTTTGGTGAAAATTGGCTGAAAATTAAGAAAATTATAATCATTTCTGGTTTGCGGCTAAGATCCCAAAGTTACATATCCAATATCCTGGCGAATCCGTAAAGAACATTTTTTGGGAAAGTTCTATATTTGAATCAGTTCATATTTTCTGAAAAAAATTTCTAAGTTCAAAAAAGTTTCCAAGTTCAGAAAAGATAAGTTAAGTTAAGTTTTTTAAGAAAATTCTTTAGTGGCAAGCTTCTGGAATTATGCCAGAAGCTTGCCACTAAATAATTTTCTTAAAAAACTTAACTTAACTTAACTTTTCTGAACTTAGAAATTTTTTTGAACTTAGAAAAATTTTTCAGAAAATATGAACTGATTCAAATATAGAACAATACCCATTTTTTATATACCGATTTTTTTTTTTTTTTAAAGTTCCCCAAAAAAGAAAATTTGAAAATTGCTCCATGGCCAGAGTTAAAACTGTTGCATATATAAGAAAAATTATCTAAATGAAAAATATGTATCTCCCCCGACTACAAATGTTCTGAAAATTTCATACTGATCGATTGACCCCAAAAAAATTATCTTAATATTTCATTTTTCAAACTAAAATATTAGGGTTTAAAATTCAACCATTGCTGGGATCTGGGGTTAAATATCTAAAATCCGCTTGTAATAATGAACTTAACCAGTCGAACAGAAAGGCAAAGGGAAAGGTATAAAATAATTTAGTATGGATTAGTAATAAGGACCTGTAGAAGTTTTATAGCTTTTATAAATTTAAAAGTAGGAATAGGACAATTGGTCCAATTAAAATTGACGAAAATTTAGTGATTTCAGATAAGGAGTTGGTCAACATTTTCAATGCCTACATATATATATATATATATATATATATATATATATATATATATATTATATATATATATATATATATATATTATATATATATATATATATATATATATATATATATATATATATATATATATATATATATATATATATATATATATAACTTACTCGCGCGCAGTGCGAGTAAGTTGTTACACGGCACCGCTCGCTCGTAGCGCGCATTTAGAGCAAGGGCTTACAAGTTTTTATTTAATTCAATAAATATCTAATGAAAAAATAATTTAACTACAAGATTAAATAATTTTTAAAATAAAAAAAAAATCTTACTTAAGACAGATAATAAAAGACTTAAAAGTACAGAAAATCGACTTTTTGAAACCTCAAAATTTTTAGTTTAAAATAAATAAACTCTTATTTCTGATATTTCCTTCGGATCACAAAATGTATTTCTTATTTTTACTAAGTTTACGAAGTTAATTTTTTTTTTATTGTTCCCTGGTCCAAATTTTGCTTCAATTTGGCTCATTTAAATTTAACCAAAGACATTGAAACATAGTAGAGTGTGATTAAAGTTTAAAATTAATAAATTATATAATGTATGGCACGGTATACCAAAGTTTAGTGACTATAGTTAGTTATAGCATATATTGACTATAGTCAAAGTTTACCCTAAACTTTGCTATAGTCTGCGCAAAATAATATTCTGTTCTTTTTTTTTTACTATGTTAATTCCATCAAATCACACGAGAAGAAAATGAAAAGGTTCATGAACTTTTTTTGGGGACGTGGATGGCCTAGTGGGTAGAGCATCCGGTTGTTGTTAACTCAGCAACGCGGAGTCCAACGTTCGAATCCCGCTGACGAAGAGTAAAATCTTCTGTGACTCATTCATTTATATCATTTATTCATAAAAATCACTGTGTACGGCATTCATTGCTAATGTTATTGCTCCGGGCTGCCATAGTAAAAATATGGGCTGCTTCCTGCCAACATTTGTTTTGTTTGCAATTTGAGTGTAGCAGTGCGGCTGGGAAGTTCAGAATCTTTCTGAAACATGTTCCACAGTCCATTCTGAGAGATCATTGAAGAGCTTAGGATGCATTTCCTGGAGTTATCTGGCTATTATTATCCCTCTGTTCTTAATAATACCCACATTTAGCAAGGGGTTTGTTCCAGGTGTAGTCTTTCTCTTTGGTCCCTTGAGCTTTTTATGTTGGGGAAAGCTCAGGGCAGCTGCCAGGGGTGTCATTATGGTAGATTTTGCATGCCCTGTGTGCAAACATATTTAACTGACTGTTTAGGACCCTCTAGCTTTAGTTACAATACAAAAAGATTAGTTAAGTAGGTACAGATTTAATATGTGCACACAAAATAACAACCCAAACTAGTAGGCCTAGGTTCGTAAACCGAGGCCTAACCATTAGAAGAACATTAGAAATAAAAAGACAGTAAGAAGCCACATGGGCCTATTGAGACTGTCCCAGTCAAGCCAACAGAACCAATCACCAAACAACATGCTCATGCAAATCCACAAAGTACCCTAGGGCTTGTCAATAATTATATATAAATTACACAGGGTGTAAAACATGCTCATGCAAATCCGTAAAGCATCCTAGGGCTTGTCAATAATTAATTTATACATAAAGTCTACAACTAAAAAAAATTATATCTAAAGTATATATATGCATGCTAACTACATTACAGCATTAATAACCATAGTAATATACAATTAACTTTAATAATTACAGTAACTAAAAACCTGCCAATTTGGCTTAGTCAAAATAATACTATATGATACTCAAACTGTATATATATATATATATATATATATATATATATATATATATATATATATATATATATATATATATATATATATATATATATATATATATATATATATTCCAAGTCCTTTCTTCAATGTTGCAATTGAGTTACACTCAACAACCTCCAGTGGCAAACCATTCCAAAATTTAGCAACCCTATTACTGAAGGAATGCTTTCTTATATCAAGATGGTATGCTTTCTTCTTAATTTTCTTATGCCCCCTGGTCACCTTTCCATGCTCTACTATAAAGAATGTATCGGTCTCCGTATTATCAATAGATGTAAATATTAATTGTTTCCCCTCTGAGAAATCGCCTTACTACAGAAAACATTCCTAACTCTTACCCTCAAACCCAGAAATCATCCTTGTTGCTCTATGTTGCACTTTCTCCAGCATATCTATAAGGGGCCCAAACTTGTGCACAATAGCCTACTCTAATACTGGCCTAATATAGCTATAATAGAGCTATTATACAGTTTACTTATAACTTCCTTGCTCTTGTAAACAACATTGAGATTTATGTGGATCATCGATGCCTTAGCCTCACTTAACCTTATTTGTTATATATATACTGGTATATATATATATATATATATATATATATATATATATATATATATATATATATATATAATATATATATATATATATATATATATATATATATATATATATATATATATATATATTCCAGAGCATTATTATTGAAATTTTTTATTTTCTATCATGCATAAAATAATTTTTTTTCTTTATTTAGCTAATTAATTATGTTTGGTACATTCATTGGGTGCATTAATAATCATTAAAAAAAAATAAAAATTATCAATTTTTTTTTTTATTATTGATATAAAAATAATCAGAAAATTACATTAATAGTGTCATCTTTACAAAAATGCCAAAATTAGCTGACATATATATTTAAAATACAATAATCACTAAAAAAAAACTTCAAAGACTTTTTGAGACCATTTTTGTAAATTAAAAGTTTATAGTTTTAATGCAATAGTTAGGCCTATTTAAATATTAGTCACTTCAGCTACTTAATTACCTAGAACTGATACAATGAGAGTGTATATATACCTAGGTAGTTGAAATAAACCTCCAAATATAAAATTCGTGGAATAATAACAAATTTCTTTCAATGATCTTTGAGCCTATGTAAATGCATATTAAATCAGATTTCAGACTTCCGTTTCAGTAACAATATATATAAAATAGGGCTTATTTCAATTTTTCGTCTGAGCTTCGATATTCGATATTTTTGAAATCATCGATATATTAATATCGAAAACCTTTTGAAATATCGAGTTAAAAAAAAAAAAGCTCTCATTTTGGATTTTCACCTTATAGGTATAAGTCGACTTTGCTTGTGATGTGCAAACTTAAATTTAAAGATTTATTTATTTATTTAGTGACTTTTAAATATTAATTTATGTCATTTAATACATATTTATAAAGAGAATAGACTTAACAAGGTTTCATATAGTATTTTCATTGCATTTTAGCGATTGTCTCAGGTAAATATATTTCAAAATTTTTAAGGAAAATAGCTTTAATTTTTTTTTTATATTCTGACGAAAGATTCAAACTAACTAGGGCCAAGTTAATCAGTATCTTAAACATTACGTGAAGTTTAGTAGTTATTACAAGAATATATATATAATATATATATTATATATATATATATATATATATATATATATATATATATATATATATATATATATATATATATATATATATATATATATAGCGTCGGGCGGGGTGACGCGGAATACTTTAGGTATAACTTGGTCCCTCCCGACTCCTCCCCTAATACTTTTTGGAAATTTATTTTTTTTTTGGTAAATTCACACCAAATAGTAGGTAATAAGCACACAAAAATAAAATAATATGTAATTCTAATAATAAAGTTTTAAATTTAAAGTTTGAATAACGCCGAGTCAAGCCTGGAACCGTGGAGGGGTGAAGGCGGACCACCATTTGAGGGGTGACCTCGACCATCCTGTTTAAATTCGTCTTTTATGTATAATTTTTTCAATTTTATATTTTTAATTTTTACTTAAATATAATAGTTATTTTTATCAATATTAAAATTCGTAATAAGTAATATAAAATTCCAATAATGATACATAAAATACGAATATAAATAAGGTGGTCCGCTTCACCCCTTTCCGCCCAAAAATTTTGACACTTTTTTGAACTCCGTTTTTTTATTAAATTTTCCATTTTTTTAAAATTTTCACCTTAATATAAGTTAACTTTTTTATTACAATTTAAATTAATTATACGTATAAAATGTCAATAATAATACGTTAAAATAGAAAACAATGGTGGTCGAGCCACCCCCATTCAAAAATTTTTTTTACGGCGGGGTAATCGGACCTTGTTAGGCTCCATTTTTTTGCCAATAATACCTGTGTGCCACCTACATTTACCGCACCAGATAATGGCTACCATAGTCCGGTATTTCCGCGGTAAAATAATTAAAATCGATCCACAATTTTTCATTTTATAAAACGGAAGTTAAAAAACTCACTTTTTTCAAAAGTGAAGTTCTATTGAAAGGAATTTTGTACCCTAATTTCTTACAAAGCATTTTTTTAAAAAATATAAAAACTTTCTAGAATTAAATAATGATCTAAATAAAACTTGTAAGTACTACCGCGTGGCTATAAATGAGCGAAAAATTTTTTTTTTTTTATTATTATTTTTTATTTTATTTAAGAGTGGACCGAATCCACCCCTCCTAAAGAGGCGGGCCTTGTCACCCCGCCGACGTAATATATATATATATATATATATATATATATAATATTATATATATATATATATATATATATATATATATATATATATATATATATATATATATATATATTTATATATATATATATGATTATCATGGCCATATAGGGGCTCGGCTCGAGCCCCTAAAAAGGAGTTTCCCTCTTAGGGGGCTCGAGCCGATGGGGGATGAAGGGGGGAAATGTTTCATACCCCGGAGGGGATGGTCGGAGGAGCCCCCGCGACAACCATAAGAACCAAAGAGCGGGGGTTCCGAGACCAATCCCCGGAGGGGGAGATTAAGTCCCACCGTATCCACTAGAGGCCGAGAGACCCTGACTCTGACATCTTGGGGCTGTCTACCCGTGGGTATTCGTTAGTTTTAAAAACAAAATAACACTCGGGCGCCCTATTTTTTGCGGTCAAAGTCTTTTTTTCAGTGCCATGCATATGCAACAATGTGTATGCCTTGCTGTAGGTGCTGTCGTTCTCTAGTTTACATGATGTCAGCTTTTAGACCCTAAACCTATATATATATATACCGTATATATATATATATATATATATAATGTATATATATATATATAGTATATATATATATTATATATATATATATATTATATATATATATATAATATATATATATATATATATATATAATATATATATATATAATACCTAGAATAGCACTCCATAATAACTTTGTAAAAAATTTAATTTATTGTTCTTTTCTTATGCTATTATTTGCGCGAGCAAAATTTTAGCAATAAGTCAAAATGAAATGATATATAAACCCGTCCTGATGATATACTCTTCAGTCAGAATTAAAGCATTATTAAAAATCAGAAAGAAAATCTCACTCAAGATACTCCCTCCAGGAAATCCTCCCGGAAGAGAGATAACTTCAAGGAAAAGGCTGCGACTTGAATTTTCGATCACAAATTTTTGTACTAAACGAAGAGTCAGAGGCAATTGTGGAAAACGGGCTGGAAAAGGCTGTGACTACCATTCGCCTACGAAGAGAGTATCTCACCAGAAGGGACTTTTGTTACTATTTTACTTTTCATTGAATATTTTTACTTATGTTGAATAAAAACATCATTTCAAATAATGGATTTCAAATTAACCATCCTCTTATATAGAGTGCTTGCTCATAAAATAAGCCACCAACTAGCAATCCTGCCCTATATAATTGTGAACCCGGAGAAAAACCCCAAGAACTTGAATATCCTAAAAAACAAAACCAAAATGAAAGAAAAAAAGAAAAACTACAATAAAAAAATCCCAAACAAAACACTCAGAGAAAATGACTCAAGCACGAACAATTATTTATCGAACCTCAAATTTTCATTTTTAATAAATTATAGATTATGGTTTTCAGCTTTTCACAACTATCAGAGCTCGAGGATTCATCGCTAGACATAGCAAACTTTCTTTACGGTATGAATTTCTTTCATCATTTCAAGTTTGGATTATGGGCAGAAACTCATTTTTGGATTCCACTACGAACTTTTGATTCCTTTTTGAATTCTAAATGGTTTCTGTGACCGCTCCCTTTTATGTATGAAAGAAATTTCAAATAAAGGACCTAAATTTTCAAGCAACTTCGCCTCTACATATGTAACTTCTTTACGGTAATGGTTTCTTTCATCATTTTAATTTTGATTATGTGGATGAAATTCATTTTTGGATTCCAGCTACGAACTTGATTCCTTTTTCGAATCTAAATGGTTCTGTGACCTCTCCCTTTTATGATGAAGAAATTTTTCAAATAAAGGACCTAAACTTCAAGCAACTTCGTCTCTATATATGTCAAGCAATGTTTCTCTCATAACTACAACTTTGAAAACTACGTGCGCATTGGTCAAATCAAGGATACGTTGGAAACGTCTTATACTGGACCTTTCCTTGGATTTAACGGTTCGAACTCCATGTGGCCTATTTAACTTGTGAATAATTCAATTGTTTCAATATCAATAATTGTTATTGAACATTTTGTATTTTTATGCATTTAAATATTTGTATGTTTGTTTCTATCTAACGGATATAACCAATATGTTGTTGTTATATATTTTTTGTTATACTTTTTGTTTTTTTTGTTTGGTAAATTTCTTTATGTTTAGATCTTCGGATGTAACCAGTATGCTTGTATTTGTATATAACTTTTTCGCTTCAAAATGTTTCTTGTCTAACTTATGTTTTAGGACATATTAGATATGTTTTGCATTTGAAAGTATACTATGTATTTTAAGTTATTATTTTTACCCCATTGAAATGTTTTATATGTTTCTGTGCATTGGTTAAATGCCCACAAATATGTATACATTTGAATGAAGCTTAATTTTTATATCTTGTATAAATATTATAACATACTTTCTCACTCCGTGTTTAAGGGCGGGAAGTAATGTAGCACTATTATTTAACTTTGTAAAAAATTTAATTTATGTTCGTACTTAGCTAAGATATTGCCGCCGAGCAAAATTTTAGCAAGTCCAAATAATCTGTATATGAAACTATCATATCATGATTCTCTTCTGTCATGTTTGCACTAGTTATTAAAAATCAGAAAGAAAATTCTCACTCAAGATATACTCTCTCCAGAAAATCCTCCCGGCAAGAGAGATAAACTTCAAGGAAAAGCTTGCGACTTGAATTTTGATCACAAATTTTTTGTACTAACGAAGAGTCAGAGGCAATTGTGGAAAACGCGCTGGAAAAGGCTTGGTGACTACCAATTCGCCTAAGACAAGAGAGAGTATCTCAACAAGAACTCCTTTTGTTAGTTTTACAAATGTCTTTCCGTGAGTTGCTTTGTAACTAAAGAAACATTCGAATCATTTCAATAATGGATTTCTAAATTACCATCTTATATAGAGTGCTTGCTCATAAAATAAGCCACCAATCTAAGCAAGTAAAAGCCCTATATATATATATATATATATTATATATAATATATATATATATATATATATAATATATATAATACTATATATATATATATATTATATATATATATATATATATTAATATATATATATATATATATAATATATTATATATATATATATTAATATATATATATATATATATATATATATATATATTATAATATCGATATATCCAATACTCGATATATCGATATAGTTCGATATATCGAATATCGAAGCTCAGACGAAAAATTGAATTTTACCATAAAATAGTTTAACTAAAAATAATTTATAAAAAAATAAAATATCTAGCCATTACCAATAAAACAAATGAAAATAAAATTTAGTTCTTCCTGCATATGGATAATCCTTTTAATTAGCAAAATCTACTTTAGAGACATTTCAAATGAAATGTGGAGTCCCTTTCTAAAAAAAAAAATGATAGCTATACGACCATCTATGAAATGGCATCCACTGATACAATATTTTATTGTTCAATGCAGTTGATTGTGCATGTTGGTTTTGTGATCCATGTTTTCAGGTTTCTGCTTTAAAAAACAATTCAGAAAGCTTTATATTCCCTAAAAATTAAATGACCAGGGACCTACGGTTTAAATTTTTCAGCTAATAAAACCAATTGTGTCATCATAAGATATCTTTTAAATGAACAACCTCACATAATCATGTATGAGAAGGAATTCAAATTCACGGCTTCACATATAGCTAATTCTTATTTCAATCATTTGTTACTTGAAAAATAAATGTTAAATATATTAAAGTAAGTAGAAGAAACTTGTGGTGCTTTTAAAACATTTTGGAAATTAGAATTGGGGATTAATTCTATTGCATCTTATGACGCAATAGGCAAATGATAAAAAAAAAATATTTTTCATGACTTCCTCACAAAGATCATTGATTTTTATCATCAAGTCATAAAAAAATATTAAATTAAAATTAAATTAACTTATATTAAAAAAAAAAATTAAATAAATGCTAGTAACGAAGGATCGTATATTGATACACAATCGTTGGTCGCTAGTAAAACCACGGAATTAGTCTTGGTGGTCTCCTTTATAGAAAAGAGGATTTCCTTGAAGCTTTTAATATTGTTAACAATAAAAAGAAATATATATATATATATATATAGCTAATATATAAAATATATATATATATATATATATATATATATATATATATATATATATATATATATATATATATATATATATATATATATATATATATATATATATATATATATATATATATATATATAATACTGTATATTTATATATATCAGGCTTGCGTTCAAGTACAAGTACTTAAGTACATTTTTTTACATAAGTACATAATTTAAGTACATTTTTTTTGGAGTACTTGTACTTGCAGTATTGAAAACCCAGTGTACTTGTACTTGAAAATTTGCAAAGTACTTGCAAGTACTTTTGTTGCCTTTTTTTTTTTTTTTTTTTTTTTTCATCATCATCATCATTTACCTACATAGGTTAGATCTATATATAAATGATATTGGTATGAATTTTGACTGACTATTTTCATGTATCTTCTGTTGCATTTCAAAAATTCAGCAGTCTTTAATAATGTTTAATTTTCAAGCATTTTAATTGTTTTAGGTTATTAAATCAAAGAATTTTTTTTTTTGCCTCGTTCTGAGATATTTTAAAAAGTAAATTTTAAAGTTAATTATGGATATTAAATGTGAAATTGAAATTAAGGATGAACTCGTAGAAAATTCAGAAGATATCAGAAGATGCCAAAGCTTTGAACAAGTTTCTGAGTTGGAAAAGATTCAGGTATTATTATTATTATTATTATTATTATTATTATTATTATTATTATTATTATTATTATTATTATTATTATTATTATTTTTCTTTTATTTTTATTGTTAAATAGTGACACATCCAACAATAAATAAATCATATACCACAAAAGAGCAAATACTAGATTTTGTAAAATCAAACAGATCTGTTCCAAGACAGTTGACACATATCCAACACAATAAATAAGTCAAATACCTAAAAATAACAAAATCTTGACACATTAACTTTGAGTAGACTGCAATGTCTTTGCTATTCAGTGTTCTGTGGTAGTTTTTTCTTTTTTCTTTTCCTGCGTTTTTTTTCTGTTAAATTTTTTTTTTTAGTTTTTCTTCACCAATGAGCGAACTTATATGAACTATGATGTGTACTGCTTATAAACATTTGTTCTAAGAGGGCAAGCTCATATGTCATATTGAATAAGTCAAAATAATCCACAGACAACACTTAAACAGACATGTAACAACGTGTGAATTTATTGTTTTGAACAGATCTATTTAAAGTTAGGACTCTAGTTTATCGCATTAAAAAAAATAAAATAATTCCTTAGCAACAGTTAACAGACTTTTAATAACTTAAAATTTAATGCATTGAACAGATCTGTTCTAAGTCCGTGAACATCATCATTAAATAAGCCATATACCCAAAATCAACAAATACTTGACAGACTAGCCTTTATTAGTCTAAAGTCTTTATTAGTAGGTGTCCTGTAGTTCTCTTACTTCACCTTTTTCTTTTCTCCATTTTCTTCTTGTCCTTCTTCTTATTGTCCTCCTTTTGCATCTTCTCCTTTAATTCTTCGCTTCATTTTTCTACTTCTTCATTATTTTAAAGATCTTTTCTTTTCAACAGGAAAATTACTTTTACCCAAATATAAATATTAAAGAAGATATTGAAGTCAAAGATGAACCATTGGCTATTAAAGAAGAAAAACATACTGAAGATGGTCAACATATTAAGCAAATTTTTATATTAGATAGAAGCCAGGTATGAATAGAGAATTAAAAGGTGATTTTAGTTTCTTATGATTTTCTTGATGTTTATGTTTATAGTATGTTGTATTTTATACCTTTTCTGAATGAATAAACTAACTTATCAGTGTTATTCATAACGTACCTATATTCATAGATCTATGTAACAATGGCTGTAATTAAATTAATTTTAACTGCTACTAATAATAACGTAGATATAAAAATAAGTTTTGTATCCCACCATTTTTTTTTTAAATTAACACTCTCATCAGCTTTTTAAATATCTTTTTTCTTCCAACCCCTTCGGAGAAATTATGAGTTTGCACAATCCTTTGTTTTGTGATATCTTAAAATTCAAATTGAAAAAAAAAAAGAAGAGA
>JABUQX010064864.1:70000-77500 GCA_015478945.1 Trachelipus rathkii
CAGAGTGCAGCTATGAATGTAATGACAAAAGTAACCTGAACAGACATATGGTAACACATACAAATTTTAAGCTATTTAGATGTTCTGAGTGCAATTATGAGTGTAATCAGAGTGGTAACTTAAAATTACACTTGTTAACACATGCAAGTTTTAAATTATTTAAGTGTTCTGAGTGCAACTACGAATGTAATCACCAAAGGTACTTAAAAAAACACATGGAAAGGCATGTAAATGCGTGCACACAAAATAATCTATAAAAAATAATGTATGGCGAGAATGCACGGTCGTCCAATGAAATCGTTTGCGTAACAGTTGCCAGTCAAGTAAAAAATTCGACCAATTACAATCGCTCTTCCAGTTGATCCAGATTTTGCAAAAGAATAAACTTGAATAGGTTTTATACTTTTTTAAAAACTTTATTAATTTATCAGATGTTTTCCTTTCTATTAAATAAACAAAGAAATCGAACCACCCTGCAAATCTTATTTTAAATAAAGACCAAAATACTCTCGATAGAATTTAATTGATTAAAATTTAATAAGTTTAATCATGACTATAATAATTTAATCTTAAAAATATTTTAAATTATTAACGTCTTAAGTTAAATGTATGACCTTAGCGGTATCGGTAATGGGCAAAAAAGAAACCGCGGTAGAGTTACTTTTTAAATAAAAAAATAAAAATTCTTGGTAGTAACAAATAGTATTTTTAACATATCCTTTATCTCTATTTTTTTTTAGTTATACAGAAGTTAATCGTGTCACACACACACACACAGCTGCCGCCATCCTGAGACGGTAAACACATCTAGGGGATCACTCCTAGACGTAAATGGGGATGGGATAAAGCTATTTAGGATACATAGTTTCTGGAGAAGGCCTAAATGATATCAAAACGAAAGGATCGTAATTTTTTTTTAAATACAACACTCGTGGGATGGGCTCCTTTTCAAGGAGGGGGCAGAAAATAAAACTACTAAAAACCCACCCAAGCCCAAGCCTAACAGAAATCTCAGGTAAGCGCAGACGTGGGTTTTAAAGAGAGGAGGATTAAACATAGTTGGAAAAAGAGAAGATGGCAAGGAGTTTCACAGAACAGAAGTGACTGGAAAGGAGGAGGCACCACAACGTACGAGTCGGAGGTTTTCAATGCTCACTCAAAATTCATGCAAGAGCAAGGCACCCGTTGTACTACGTGGGCGACGCAATAGAGGTGGAATGCGAGTGGCCAATTCCCCACAGCATCTGCCGCTGTAATACCTATAGAAAAAGAGATAGAGGGGGGAGAGAGTTTGAAAGTAGGGAACCGTTTATTTGTCTCTTAGCTTTATACTCTACTCTATCCAATAGAAGGGTGGAGCCGGAGCCCCCCAGATGTCAGAACAGTACTTCAAACAAGAGCGAATAAGACTCATATATAACTGGAGTAGCTGTGCCGAGGCAAAAAAAATAATAAAACCTGAACATAGCTTCTATCGTCTTTGAGGCAACCATTGTAATATGAGGCTTCCAAGACAATTTTTTTTATGTACATACAGACCAAGAACGTTTGTTGCCAACAGGTGAGACGTTAGAGCCGTATTAAATAGGAAAGTTGAGAGGGAGATTTAAAGAAGTTAGAGTTTTCAGTTGAATTTCACAAGGTTACGGTGTCCCCACCGGCATCCAGGTCGGCAAGAATAGAATCGGAAAGTTGAAGACTAGATACAATTCTAGATGCAAAAGAGGGAGCAGATTTGAAAATTAGTGAAAGAATGGAGAGTCTAGTCATCGGCATAAGAGTGAACAGAGTTAGAAGTAAAGCTGAGGAGGTCGTTGATGAAAAATGAGAATAAAGTTGGGATAAAACAACCATTCGGAACACCACAATTAATAGGAAAGGAGTAGGAAGTCGTTCCATCAACGAGTGCTGATATGGACCGATCAGAAAGGAAACTTGACAAGAGTAAGTAAAGAGAAGGAGAAAACTCGGAGGAATGGAGCTTAGAGAGTAGTGAAGCATGTCATACCCGGTCAAAAACTTTTGATATGTCGAGCGCCGCCACCACAAGACTCCATAGTCCATAGTTCCTAAGGGCAGAAGACCATAAATCGGTTTAAATGGGAAAGTATGTCACCAGTTGACCTCGAGCGTCGAAAGCCATGCTGATTCTGAAAGAAGGGAACGAGGCTCCAGATGATCCAGGAAATGAGAGTTAAGATAGTTTCAAAGATTTTAGTTTGAATAGAAGTGAACTATAGGGCGATAGTTGGAAGTATCAGAGCGGCTACTATTTTTCGGGATTGGCTGGATATATATGTGCGCTTACAGCACAGAAGAAATGTATTGGTATTAAGAGTATTAAGACATCGAACAAGGACAATCGCCAGCTCAGAAGAGTGCACTGTCAAAACATTGGGAGGAATGCCATCCGGGCCACTAGCCCTGACTTTCATAGATCGCAGAATCGAATGCACCCGATCATGCGTAATCACAGGAAGAGACATAGGAAACCCAAGAGGAGGGATGCCACAATCGTCCAGGGTAGAATATGAAAAAAGGAGACCGAAGGGGTATTTTCAGTAGTAGAGTTTGTTACAGATTCCGTCAGAGCGAATAAGAGTAGGAAAGGCAGATTTACAAAAGAAGTTAGAGATGTTTTTGGCAAGAGGTCAGAAATTTTTATCAGTTGGTTTGCCAAGCAGGTTGTCGCACTTTCTTTTAGTTAAAGTGCGCTTTGCCTGTTGAATAATATCCCTGCAACGATTCCGAGCAGAATGGAAATTAGTAAGAGTAATAGGAGAACGAGAGTTAATTTTCCATGCCTGATAGGCAGTCTCTTGAATGGCGCGATAATGGGCTCCACCGAACCATGGATTTTGTGGAGAAAAAGATTTAGCTGAAGATGGAATGAACCTGCTCATCCCATCGGTGATTACGGCCCCTACCTTTTCAGCTGTGACCGAAGCGTCCTATGGGGCAAAGCAGGATTAATTCCAAGAATAGTTAGCAAAGAAACGACGCAATTTCCCCGATTAAAGTGACAGAAAGTACGTTTGGGACATGGTGGAGCTGCTGGAGAAAGTATTATAATTAAGAGCTACGAGATTATGGTTAGAGTTACCCCATAGGAGGGAAAATGGTGTATTTATATTGAGAAGTAGTAGTGGTTAAACAAATCAAACATGTTCAAGAATAGGTTAGGTCGATCTGGGATATGGTTAGGTTCCTTAATTAACTGTTCCAGATGGTTGAGAATATTGAATGTTTTGACCTCCTCCCCTCCTGCATCAGTATGAGAGAAGACCAACCACTCGGTGTGGTGTACGTTGAAATCCCATAAATAGAGGACCTCAGCATTTTGACGGGAAGAAGTAACAGTCCCATGAGACAAAATCTGTCTCAATCTTTCATTTTAGGATTTCGAACTCTATGGGGGATGTGCAATGGTTAATGCATGGCTTTCTATTAAATAGAAGGTTTACAGAGGCTGTAAAACTGGCAAGCGGAGGAGGACCGTGTGGTTTATGTCACGCAATGGTGGCGATAAGAGGAGGACACTCTCCCTAAGACGGGCTTGATGTTTTGGAGCTTTGCCCAATTGCAATAAGTTTCAGCACTTTCCAACACAGCCAGAAACCCAGACGAAGATGAGGAATTTAGTCTGTCGAGGGAAAAGGTTGTTCTAAATCATCTGGTAGAGTATCCGAGTTGGTTTGTACAACAATCAGCTTCTTCATTACCAGGGATGCCGACTTGGGATGGAATCCAACATAATGTATTTGTCCTTTTGATATTGAACAGCTGCAGAAACAGTTGGATAAATAAGACCAGGTTATTTGGTAGTCATACTTTATTGCACTGCGGTAACCAAGACGTATGAATCGTTACTGGTTAGGATGAAAATTCTTGAAAGTTTTATGTACATGGCTATCAGCGTGATGAGGGAGAATATGAGAGATTGATCAATCTGAAAAGACAAATAAGGCACACACATTTCACTCCATTCAAGAGCCTTCCGTGTAAATCTAAATAGTTCGTGGGTAATAGAATGCAGCCATTTCTAAGGCATGGTGGGCGAGGCTCTTAATGAATTTAGAGTGCAAAACATGAACGACGAAATTTCGACATTAAATGAGGTTTGTTGGAAAGTATGTAATAAGTTCACCCAGGAGGCCAAGAAATTTGACAATGCTTTGTATTGGAAAACCATAAAGAGTAAGAACTGGAGCCGGAAAATTGGAGGTGCCTCTTATACCTTCTCTCCGAAATAAGAGTGGAATAGCGAAAGCTTTCTTCGTCACCCCACCTAATAGTATTCATGTCCATTTGATTGCGCTTTTCTAGGTATGGTAATTTGGTTCAGTGGCATATAAGGGCGAGGTCATCCAAATAGAGGGAACAATTAACTTATGTGAACTAAGAATAACTGATACAATATCATTAAAGCCAGCAGCTAAGAAGGGAACGCTCAGGACACTGCCCTGAGGTTCTCTGTTCAAGTCAAGTATCTAGAGAGGGTTCTACATCAAACCTGAATAGACCGTGAGATAAGGAAAAAAAGGGGGAACTGGACAGGCCTAAAGAATAAAGCTCTCTGAAAATTGAATTCCTCCAGGTGGTGTGAGCCTTCTCGAGATAAAAAAAAAAAAAAAAAACTGCAATGGCCAATTTTCTTAAGATTGCTTTGCGCATGTCGAAGGGCGAGTCCGTCGTTGACCAAACTGACGGAAATGAAGTCTACCCAAATTCTATAATACAAAACTGTAAGAAAAGCCGTGTTTATGAACTGCTTTGTCGGATCATTGTGTAAGAGATGCTGTTCGGCACAAGTGCGTTATCTTTTTATAGACATTGCTGCTCGTAATTCGACTATATTAAACATATGGTTATACTAAATAGTGATCTGAAGTTGCCTCGCATTAGCCGGTTGTCAACTCTCGCTCTTTGATTAAAAAGAAAATCGAACCAGCGGTTGTTAATTTTTAAGGCAAAGGAAATAACCATTTTTAATTTATATATATATATTATATATATATATTTTATATATATATATATATATATTAATATTATATATATATATATATCTTATATATATTATATATTATATATATAATATATATATATATAATATATATATATATATTATTATATATATATAATATTATATAGACAAATATATATCTATTATATATATTTATATAATATTATATATATATGGTCGGCGTAGCGGTCGTTGATCTGATGAATGTTTCATTCATGAATTAGCTTTAAATAATTTCTTCCAATCGATAAACTCATCACATAGTTGATCACATATTTGTTAATGAAAAACATTTGTTATTTTTTTTTTATTTTTGTTTATTCCAAAACCACGTGCTCCATCAGAACAGCTGATCAAAAATATTTGTAAACAATCGTTCGATTATGCCGAAATTCGTGCTAAAATTGGATTAGCATTTCTTATCGAGCGTTAGCACAAATGCAAAATGGAAAACGGCTTTAAAACCGTTTTCCATTTTTCATTTGTTCTAACGCTCGATAAGAAATGCTAATCAGTTTTAGCACGAATTTCGGCATAATTGAATCGATTGTTTACAAATATTTTTGATAAGCTGTTCTGATGGTGTACGTTGTTTTGGAATAAAACAAAAAAAAAAAAAAAAAAAAAAAAAAGCAAATGGTTTTTTATTAAAAAAATTATCAAATATTTTGATGGAGTTTTATTGATTTGGAGAAATTAGATTTAAAGCTAATTTCATGAATGAACATTCATCAAATCAACGCCTCCATCTTGTTTGTTTACATTTGTGTGAAGCTTTTTCCTTAAATTCGGTAAGCACGGGAAATAGCAACCTTACAGAATTTAGGAAATTCCTTACGTTTGGTTAGCATTTCCCTAAATTTGTGCTAAAATTGACAAAATGGAACGCAACTCTAGCATTTTCCTAAATTTCGTTAGCTAATGTGCAAAATCGAAAACGCCTTAATTCGGTAAGCACGGGAATGGACCCTTCAGAATTTAGGAAATTCTTACGTTTGGTTTTGGAATTTTCTAATTTTGGTGCTAAAATTGAAAAATGCAACTTTAGCATTTTCCTAAATTTCGTTAGCAAAAGTGCAAAATCGAAAACGCCTTACGTTTGACGAATTCTGCTGGAGTGAAAATAGACTATAGCTGCGTTTCCAGAAGCCCGGGCGGGCACACAGGCGCACATGCATCGTTTCCAGAGCCCGTTTGCGCACTTCTACCTCACGTAAACGTCACAGTCAGGCGCCCGTTTTGTTAAATCCTCGATTCGGGATTATAAACGGGCGCTTGCGCGGAAGAATACTTTTGGGTTTCAAACAAATCTTTTTACAAAACATGTGTCGGACAAGATTTGCAAAAATTTTTTAATATTTTAGTTAACTTTTATATTAAGGATACTAATATATCGTATCATTTCATAAAATAAATACATATAAGTATAAGAGTATTGTTTACAATTGTCAGCTGATCCGACGGGAGCGCTCGGCCGTTTCCAGGTACTCAAATTTCCTGTTCTCTAATTGGTTAATGCAATTTTTTTTCAATTCGAATCGTTTCCGAGTCAATTTTGCACACGGGCTGCACTCGGGCTTCTGGAAACGCAGCTTATGTACCAGCAGGTAAAAATATCGATATATCAGTATTCGATATATAGAGTCGGGCAGCTTATAGACATATAAATAAATATATTTTTGTTAATCATGCTTTTGAAAACATGACGCATATGAACTCCAGACCCGTGAGTGCTAATGATTTTGCTATTTCACTATATATCCAGTTATCAAACTTCGATATATCAAAGTATTGATATTTTTACCTACTGGATCATAGTCCATTTTTTAAAAGAATTTCAATGTAGGTATTGTTCTATGAATTTATATTTGATTTTTAATATTTTAATTTTGTTTTAATTCATATAATTTCCTCTTCCAGTCCAATTTTTTAAGTGTACGTTAATAAAAAAATGCATTTCGAGTTTCTATAATTTGAAGAGGCTTGCAGGAAACAAAAGCACCTAACTTCGAGAAGTAGGCAGAGGGGCTTCACTCCCTATTTTTATAAAAATCACAGGTTATACTCTTAAAAAAATAATAATGAAGAATAAAAAATAAACCAAACGTGGCGGTCTCTTTAGGAAAAAAAATTACAGCCTCTCAAAGTTGTTAAATCCCCCATAGGATTTTTTAAAAAAAAAAAAAAAAAAAAAAAAATTAAAATCACAGGATCAAAATAAGATAAATTTTGACAGGATATACTCTAAAAAAAATAATATTGAAGCATAAAAAAAATGAAAATGATTTAAGTCCTTAGGAAAAAAAAAGTTACAGGCTTTCTTATAAAAAAATTTAGTGGGCCTCATGCTCATTTTAGGGCCATCCTAGTTCAGGTTATGATAAGATTTGTTAAGTATACATAGATTTTCTCTGTGTGTATCTAACAAAGCTTATCATAACCTGAACTAGAGGGCCTGAAATGAGACCTAACCTGGA
>JABUQX010064864.1:82500-95000 GCA_015478945.1 Trachelipus rathkii
GGAAAGCCGAGACCTAAATTGTACAGGAACTGCTAGACAGTTTTTCATTCTCATGGATGTGAATGAGTATAAAGTTGCACTACTTAATTCTCAACTAAGAAAATTTCCGGATACTCTAGGCGATGTTTTAGTGATAGCAGGGTGACGCTTCATCAGACTCTAAAGTTTCATGGAAGGACTTACCAAGAGACAAAGTGGGATATCAATATGATGGCGACTATTGTTGGAGTTTGATGAGGGATTTTCCAGAAGCTATATGCACAGTAGACCGTCTACGAAGAGAAAGTTACTACCATGTAGGTATGTTTACATTTACTAAACCATCTATTAATTACATTCATTGTTGTCCATATTACCCTTTATTCATAGTTGTATTTATATGTTTAACATATTTTCATATATTGTGATTTATTTCTCTCTTCATATATCCAATTATATATATATATATATATATATATATATATTATTATATTTATATATATCTATAGATATTATATATTATATATATATATATTATATTATATAATATTATATATATATATATATATATATTCTATATATATTATTCTATATATATATATTATTATATATATATATATATTTATATATATATATAATATATTATAATTTGTGATAGACCTCTTGAAAGGTAAACATATAAAATTTTACAAATTGTGTTTACACGCAATATCTAACAAATGCGGATGTGATATGCAAAAATCGATTAATTTTTGGAATCAGCACATAATTAATCAATTGCGAAACCCGTCCAGAAATTTCATGTTTACAAGTGTTATATAAAGTATAAAAAAAAAAGTAATAACTAATTTCTTACTATAGCAAACCATTCACATATTAAATAATTAAATGAAAATTGAAAGTTTCCTAGTTAAAGATATTAACCTAAATTCATTTTGGATAGCCTCTTAGGTAAAATGACAGACATAGCAGTTTCTCCATTTTTCAGGGATAACTATTCCTTGTGCTTTTCATAATTTCTCTGTTCTAATATTCTTTCACTTTCGACTGATGAAGGTGGAGCTGAAAGGTATTTTCTTGCTAGTTTTTTTCAAATTTAAATATTTTTTCCAGTGTTTTTCCATCAATTGAAGGGAATATTGTCTTCACTTATGAATATTGAGATTCTATATTGTTTATTTCTTGATGTAATTCCGTATGTAAGCCTTTTACTTTTTGTCCAATAATCACTCGTCAGATGAATGGGAACTTTTCCCCCCCCACTTTTTCACTCTGCACTTCTTTCTGTATGACGATTTTGATGCACAATTTCTTTAAAACCATTAAAGAAGTGAAATGGAATCTTCAGTTTCACTTTCCACTACGTGAATCTTCGTCAGCAGAAGAGTCAGGAGCTAAATTTTCCTGCATTTCTTTCCATGCCTCAACGACTATATTTTTTCTGATTCATCTGATTCATGGTTGAAATTTTAGTTGAATCGCAGGATTAAGAAGCGGGGGGGAGTGCTACATCACAAGATTTATACACATAGAAACTTAGTAGTCTTTTGGCTACTGATTTTTAAGCTCTTAAGAGTGTAATTTCCAACTAAAAGCTTTTGCTTTATTGCTTATTTAAAATAGATTTATTGCTAAATATTAAGGGATCACTTGGGCGACTGTTATTTCACGTTTAATGCATGTTTTAGTGATGTTGTCAAATGGCTCAAGTAAATGGAGTAATTTTGCCACTGAAAATCAGTCAAACATTTTCTGATTGCATTCGGCAGCAGCGTATATGGATGGGGAACTTTTTGTTCAAACAATCTTTAAGCATATCATAGTTCTGTTCCAGCATGTGAAACGTATTGAATTAATTTATGCTGTTTGACATTCAGCTGCATTGGTTCAAGTTTTAAGCTTTGCAGCTGCCGTTGCTGAGAATGTGAAAATGAGAGGATATGCTTCTGCAAGGTATAAAATATTTTAACAGACTTCTGACATATATTCGAATCGTGAATGCATTTGCAAGCAACCTGTTGATAAAACAGAAATTGCTAGCAAGAACTCCCTTATACAGCTACAATGTTTGGGGTCCATTATCCGTATCACTAATGAATTCTATTTTTAGAATATTGAAAAATGTCAAGGCACTTATAGGATCTACAAATTGCAAAGATTTTCGCCATATTGGACTACAAAATTTGGCTTATTTTTTTATTTTTTTTGGAAAAATAAGTTTTAAATTAATTTTAAATTGAAATAACTTTCCTTATGTTGACGTATTTAATTGTTTAATAAAGCTTAATTTCGGCCGAATAGTTCGGACAAAAGAGCGAATAACGAATAATTCGGTAATTTTGGCCGAATAGGCGGAATCCGAATACTTACCGAATATTCGGCACATCTAATATTATATATATATAATATATATTAATTATATATATATTATATATATATATATATATATTATATTATATATATTTATACTTTTTAAATATAGTATATATATATATATATATATATATATATATATATATATTATATATATATATATATATTACTATATATATATATAATATATACTTACTTGGTAACACCCGCTGCACTCCTACGAGAAACGGACAACCTTGATATATTGTGCCATCACAGGAGACCAGACCCAGACATCCGTCAGAGAGAATGTGTCAAAACTATTTCTAATATCCGTTAGGTCCGAGCAATCTAGCAGATGTCTTGTGTTGTCATTTGTGAGGGAGGGACATCTTTGACAGTGGGGAGAGGGACGGTTATGAAGTTTATATTTATGTTCCTGAAAGGAGGGTGGGGCTCAGAGCATAAACGGGACAGCATTATACTGGTTTGACAGTCCAAAGTTTGTTCTGTGGGGAATATTTTTGGAGGATGTGCCTGGAGTATGATGTTAATTGGATATGCAGATATCGTTCTTTGGGTTAACTGAGTATTCATGTGTTTAATGATGGGAATATCTGTTTGGGGCATTGTGTTGTATATGTCAGAATAGTACAAGGATGGTGTAATCCATTTTCTTCTTGTTGGCCGGGTTGGTGTATTGAGAGAAACTTGGTGTATAATTGACATCCCATCATGTTCAGATGGGTACTGGCATGAAGAATTTTTGTTTGACTCAGTAAGTGATGGATGGGTATGGTATAAGAGTATGGGAAAAAGGGGGTCCAAATTTGTTCACAATACTCTAATACTGGCTTAACATAGATAATATTCAGCTTACTATTTTCTTCCTCGCTCTTGTAAATGACATTGAGATTTATAATACCTAACATCTTATTAGTCCTAAGCAAAAGTCTAATCGTGTCTGTAAATGAGCATTTTACGGAAAGGAATGCGATTTTATTTCAAGCTAGAGAATGGTGCAAAATAGGAGTGAGTTCCTTAGTTTTGTGAGGGAGCATGGTTGTGGGCCTGCTACAGGGGATAAACGATGACAGTGATGAGATACCGCGCTGTGTGAAGCTCTAGGGTGGATTTTGGCTGCGACGTGCTCGCACATAAGGGTGTTGTGGGTTGGGGCTTTCGTTTTGATTTAGGTTTGTTGTTCTACTAGCCATTGTTTCCGGTACAGGCTTGCGCACCCTACCCTTATTGACTCTGTACAGTTAGAGCGGGTGTCGAATTTGATTAATAGGTTGCCCCCTCTGTGAGAACTGTTCAAAAGGATTTGGTATTCATTTAAAAAAAAAATCATTAGAATTTATATAAATAATTAAATATATTTTCACGTAAGTCAACCTAGCTGTTTATAACAGTCTCAAATCTTCAATCTAAGGTTGTTAGGTAGATTTAACCATTAATATTCAAATTTGATGTATTATTAATATTGTAGCTTGATATCGTCGTGCATCATCAACAATAGTCTAGATGTTTTAGAGAGACATGACGTCATTTATGTGTATTGTATTATTATTTATACACTGTAGTAGTTTATAGTGACTTGAACTTGACTTTTGTAATAAATATATTTAGTATTATTGATAAGATAATTATAGATTTTTATTTTATAATCAGCAGCAAAAGGTTTATTAATAAATCAGATAATAAATTATAATTATATGTATCAACATAATAACAAAATAATTTAATAATAATTTCGCAAATAAATGATTGACTTAACTAAGAATAACTATTTCTAGTACACAAAACGCAAACAAAAGGTATTTATTGCCTTATTAGTCTTTGATGACTAAAATGATTGAAATCAAATACATAGCTATGTTATATATATATATATATATATATATATAATATATATTTCTTTCTTTATATATATATATATATATAATATATATTATATATATATTATATTATATATATACTTATATATATAAAAAATATATATTTTATATATATATATATTATATATATTAATATATATATATATATATATATATATATATATATATATATATAAATATTTCTTTCTTCTTTCTTTATCTTCTTCTATTTTCCCAAGAATGGGAGTAAGGGTGCGTGACAGCATCGGAAAAAGAAAAGCAGTAGGAGAACATGACATAAGTGGAAAAGAAGCCCAGCCTTACGCCCCTCTGTACCCTTTTAGTGAGAACTCATGCAGTCAGAAAATCCACTAAAGCCTCATGGGACAGCGATGGACCTCACTTGGTAGTTCGTCCAATGTAAGGGTTTCATCCTTGCCAGGTGGCCAACCATACGCTCACAATCCACCGCCATTCATCCTGTTATACCTTTCTTCTCGCCTTTCAAAACTCATATTTCTTTACTTCAAACATTCGTTACTGAACTCATCCACTTTTTCTCGGTCTTCCAGCCGGTCGGTTCCAAACCTCGCCACTATACATCGCTTAACCAACGACTATCATTCATCCTTTCATATGACCAAACAATTTTCATACTTTCATTTATCTCTCATTTACCCTTTCTTCACCACACATCTCTAATAAGTTCATTCTCATTTTATCATCTTCTCACACCTGACCACTAAGATTGTCATCTGAACATTGAACTTTAGAATCTATACTTCTTATTCCAACCATAGTCTCACTACTATAGCAACACAGGTAACAACATCCCTCATGTAAGACCCTAGCACACTCAAGACTTAGTCTTTACATTCACCAACGATTTAATTGCAACAGCCCCTTCTGCATTCCAAACTTTCCTCTTACCTCTGGCATCGTCGTTCCCTTATCATCACATATACGCTAAATATTTAACTCAACACTGTTGTTCCAGCTACTTCACTTCTAAGCATAACTTCACATCTGAGGAGTGGTCCTCACTCACAACATAAACTTACTCCTTATCCACGTTTACTTTCAAGCCCTCATTTTACCCCCTGCAAATCTCTCTAACATCTTAAACCTCTCAGATTGCCAACACCAGAACCAAATCCATCCGCATATAATAGGTAAAGATACGTCTCCTCATTCATTCTCCACCATACAAGAGGTTCCTGCTCCATCGATTCTTTCATAACCATCCATATACAATTGAATAACAGGGAGACATAACACAACCTGTCTTACTCCGCTATTAATCTAAACAATCACCATTGACCCATTTATTCTTACAGACAACGTTTCACTATCGTCATACATACTTTTTGACTCCATTCAGAAGCCTACCACAACACAACTTATTACTAACACTGCATAAACTTCCTATTAACTCATTCATCTGCCTGTTGCAAAATCCATAACTATAAACAATTTATTTTCTTATCCCTCATTTCTCAATCATTTTTTCATGTAAGATTTTTGCAGTGAGGACACTTCTGCTCTTTCACAATTCTTCACCAATAGGCCTTCAGCCTTTCCAGGCACTCTTCGAGCCAATATCCAGTATTTACTTCCCTACAACACTCAAATAAACTTATTCCCTATAATTTCTATAGTTCCTTTTCTCCCTTACCTTATATAAGGGTACTTTATTCCCGCTCTCCTCCAATCCCTTGGAAGCATACCTCTATAAACGCTTTATACACAACTTCCAATCAATCATATGTATATATATATATTATATTATATTATATAATATATATATATATATATATATATATATATATAATTATTATATTATATTTATATATAATATATTTATATTATAATATATATATAATATATATAAATATATATATATATATATATATATATTATAATTATATTATATATTATAGTTCTACTCACGGGTATAGCCCTATTCTAGGATGGAAACTTCTCTAGGTAATTTCTACCTAGGATCCGGACTAAGGATCGAACCCGCGCCCTTGCCTACCGATTGAGCTACGGTTGGTATGAAATGTGGCCCCACATGACACCCCTCACATATACATCAGACTCCCTCACCATAAGTTCACAATCTTGTTAGCTTTCTTTCTTATACTTCTAATGGTACGAGTCTCTTTTTCTTTATATAAAACTACACATCCATTTAATAAAGGCGTAGGAGGTTGACTCGCCGACTCTCATGCAAGGGGACGCTGGTTCAATCCTCCGCGTAGCAGTTGGAGTTTTATCTTCCTGTGGACAAGAATTAAAACTCGGCTGCGAACACGTTGGTTGGGCGCTGGTTTGGGATAGCCGGCCTTAAAAGTTCGATTTCCTGTAGTTACCCTCTGAAAAGGGGATAAAGCATGTTAAAAGGAAGTTTTTTTTTTTAAAATAAATTATATAGTTACTTTTGAGGCCGTGAGTGATGTAATAACTTTAAACTCTATATATCAAAATAAAACATGAGGAGTAGTTAATTATCTTTTCGTAATTATATATCCTAACAACTATAATAATAATAAAAATAATAATAATAATAATAATAATAATAATAATAATAATAATAATAAAATAATAATAATAATAATAATAATAATTAATAATTATAATTTCGAATAAAATTTATTTAAAAATGGTTGTAAAACTTTGATTTTGGGGTTTATATAATAGTTTATAGTTTAATAATATTGTACGTTCAAAACTACCATACATTTTTCAAGCATGAGACTGTAACTTTCCACGTTATTATTAAATCCATGCACTTATCACCAAAAAATTTTATGTATATAGATAACTTCATGTCTAAATTTAGAATTTTTTTTATTACAGAATAATGTGATTGAAAAGGAAGATTTTGAAAATGACACGTCAGTAAAATGCTTCAAAGATTCTTTGGATGAAGAGCAGACATTACCAAAACAAAATTATAATGGGAAAGAATTCGCCTGTTCAGAATGCTCCTTTAAAAGTAGTAAAAAATTTGGTCTTACTTATCACATGCTCACTCACAGTGATGAAAAGTTGTTTAAATGTTCTGAATGTACATTTGAAAGTAACGGTAAAAGTAGCTTAAAAAGACATTACTTAATTCATACTGATGTGAAATTGTTTAAATGTTGTGAATGCGAGTTCGAATGTAACCAGAAAGGAAACTTGAAAATACACTCTTTAAGCCATGGAAATGTGAAGTTGTTTAAATGTTCTGACTGTGCCTATGAATGTAATGATAAAAATATGTTAAAAAGGCATTCTTTTACTCATATGGAAAGGAAATTGTTTAAGTGTTCTCAATGTAACTACGAATGTAATAGGAAAGAAAACTTGAGAAGGCACGCTTTAAGCCATGGGAATGTCAAGTTATTTAAATGTTCTCAATGCGGCTTTGAGAATAATGATAAAGGTGGTTTAAAAATACATATGTTAACACACAGCGATTTGAAATTGTTTAGATGTTCTGAATGCGAGTATGAGTGCAATAAGAAATCTAATTTAGTGAGGCATATGTTAAAGCACAGTAATGTGAAGTTATTTAAATGCTCTGAATGTAGCTATGAATGTAATCATAAAAGTATCCTACAAGCTCATGTATTAAAACACATTGGTCTAAAGTTGTTTAAGTGTTCTGACTGCAATTATGAATGTAATAGAAAAGGTCATTTGAAAAGGCATAGGTTAACCCACAAGCGTTCCTCTTCCGTATAGTCTTGGAGTGAGGTGTTCTTCAAGAGATTGATGTGGAAGAAGAACGGATGTTCGAGTTTGTCATACGACCATCATAATTGCATTAAAACACTACTTTGATAAACTTATTGCAAAAGGAGTCTCATCATTTGCATCTAGAGATTTTCAATTAGGGTGCAGTAAATTTTTTTTCATTGAAATCTAAAGTGTTGTTCTGAATGTGACAAATACATTAAAAATTTGGAAAAATTGAATTTTGTATGATTGCCACTGGTGTTTTGGGCTGGCAATCACATCGAGTGCGTCGTTAGAGAGGCAGAAATTACCAGGACAGCTACAATTGAGCAAGCATTGGTGCTAGAGGCATGATTCATCGCGCAAAATTTGCAGAATCCCAGTGTGAAAGAGCAACTTTGTTTATTTGTGCAAGAAAACAAAAGTATTTGCTAATAATCATTTTATGGGGTACCGAGAGTATTAAAATGCCAAAACTCACTTTCTGTCAATTGGTAATTTGTTTTTCATCAATGATCTTACATCATAACTTTAGTTCCCCAATATTTCGGTAATATTTCTTCACCACCCTATTTAATTCATGGCGCGTTGGTTTTTATTTAAAGAACAATCCTCAGTAGACCTAAAAACTGTCTAAAAACTTGCAAGAAGTTCATCCGATCTATCAAATCTTTATGGGAGCCAAGCCACCTTTCCATTCACTAGTGATTGTGAAAATAGCATTTTGTTATCAAACCTTTTAATAAATTTACGGGATTAAACTAATGAATCAGATCGTCTCCTCTTTCAAATCTAGCAGTTTGGTGCCGACAGTTCTGTCAGGATGGTTAAGTTAAAGGGGGGGTTAATCGTAAGAATTTAAGTTGATTAGCCTATGATACCATTTTGATCTTTGGGTTTAATGCAGGTAGAGGTAATTGCCTTATATTAATATACTCATTGTATAGATATTAAAATTATAGTATTTCATTCCGACGTTATAATTTTCGAACCATCTTTGGTGTGAGAGTACTATTTCTCGGCATAATTTTCCGCCAAAAAGTAAAACGAATATAATATGGCTTCGTATAAAACCAAAGTTTAATTTTATAATCACGAATATTTTCAGCATTTAAAATTGTTTGATGGGAAATGCAATTAACTATAATATAGCTATCACCTCCAAGTAATTTATGCTCTCATGACATGTAAAAATATGTTTGCTGATTTCAGAAGAAAATGTATTTACGAGTTATATTCATGTAGCTTTGCCAATAGTTATCCCTATCTAATTTAGAGAATTACATGAGGGTGACCTCATTATCTAAACGCTGCCAATTAATAATATAATTATATATATATTAATTTAATATTAAATATATTAATATATATATATATATATATAATATATAATATTATATATATATATAATATATAATATATATAAATATAATTAATATATATTATAAATTAATATATTATATATATATATATATATATATATATATATATATGTGAAAACATCATTATAAATATATATATATATATATAAATACCATACTAACATAGCAATGATCATGCTTAATTTATAAATTTAGTGACAGCACAAAAAGAAATATACACGCAATTATTCAATACACAACACATTAATTCTTTTATATTTAATTATATAAAAACCGAATAATTAATTAGAAGCATTAGCTTATAAATAATAGAAGACCCACTTTAAAGAGTAAGAGAGAGACGAGAGAGAGAGAGAGAGGAGAAGGAGTAAGAGAGAAGAAGAGATAGAGAGAAGAGAGAGAGAGAGAGAGAGGAGGAGATCGAGAGAGAGTTAGAAGAGAGAACAAATTCTATCAAGAAAATTGCGAAACTATATACAAACATTCTAGAGTAAATATATGATAAAATAATTATATAAAATTAATAAATAAATATATATATACTAAATAAATAAAATTTTTTATATTTTCAATTTATTTTCTTCTTCTTTTAAAAAAAAGAAAGAAAAAGTTTTTTTTTTCATCAAAAAAAAAAGTTTGAAAAAACAAAGAAATATATAAAAGGAATGAGCTTCTATAAATATGATAGAAATATAAATATATTGAGATGAACTGTTTTTTTTTATTACGATTTTGTTGAGTTTCAGTAGGCTACAATATTTATATTATTATTATTAACTTAATTATTATTATTCAGTTTTCCTCCTTATTTGAGTACTAATATAATATCTTCTCATCTACTCTCGTATCTATATATATTTACTCATTTCATCGTTCCAATAGTTTTATTCTTTTCTGGTCGTTCTGTGAAGATTGTTGTAAAGAACAACCACCATTTCTTCTCTCATCCATTAAAATCAATTAATTCTCGCAGTGTTGGCTCATGGTTCTTGGTAGCAACTAAGTAGCCCGTTAATCCCATTCGCGCCTCGACATTTGCACAAGAAACGCATCAAGCTCAGAATCCTCATAAAATCAAAAAAAAAATCCAAAAAAATTTCCTGGTTATTGCTTTGAGTTTCTCTCTATATCTCGAATCCAAACATTAACTTAATCCCTTCAACTTAAATCCTAACTATCCCGCTAGTCTCTCTCCTCCTCTCTCAACTTAACCCAACTATCACCTATACCTAACCTAACCTAACCAACCTACCCTAACCTAACCCTAACTAACCTAACCTAACCATAACCAACTCTCATCACCTATCAGCTTAATCCCTTAACTTAAAACTTAACTTAACTGTAACCCTAAACCTAACCTAACCTCAACCTAACCTAACCTAACCTAACCTAACCTACCTAACCTAACCTAACCTAACCTATCTATCCACCTAACCTAACTCTAAACCGCACTCCTATACCCTAACCTATTCTACCTAATCCTAGCTCTCCCAACCTACACCTACTACTCTAAACATGCCTAACTATTGTTAGACTCTATCTTACCTCCTAATTACCTAACCTAAGTCCTTATACCCTATAAACGCTAACACATAACGCCTGTGGGTGGTGATGTTACTGGTAAATATTTTTTGGAAATGTTTGCCGTCGACCTTATTTTTCTCTCCTTTCGACTCATCCTCCCTTTGGCCATTAGTTTGCCTCACTACCATGGTTCGTTTTCATCAATACGGAAAAAAGTTCGAAATTGGTTTAATTTAATTCTTATTTCAATCTCCTCGTCTTCTCCTTTTAAATCTTATTAAAATTAAACCACTATTTAGACTCTAAATTTTCCGTTTAGTGAATAACTTGTATCTTTGATTTGTTAAACTTTCTTGCTTTAACTCTAATTTTGTGATAAGAAGACCTTGCCTCAATCAACGAATAAGTTTTTATTGAGATTAGGAAGGATTAGCCATTTTCGGAGACCGAACTGACTTATTTGATCTTTGACCTTTTTTGACATTTTTTGCAATGCATCTCTAAGTTGAGGTAATAAAATATATGGTTTAGTTTTCACTTAGGCTTAATGTAATAATAAAAATACTTTTAATATCTTTTCTAATTTTACATAGTCGGCATTAAATATCCTTAAATCCATAATCATGATGACATTATTTGATATATATAACATACATATCAATATCTTCAAAACTTTTCTTTTTTTCCTTAAGAGAATTTAAATACCTATCAAAATGTTCTTTGGTATTTTCTTTTTTCTTGAGTGTTTTCATGGAAGAAGAACATTGTCTTTTTTCAACTTAAAAGCAAGTTTCTTCTAATAGAGTTTGGTTGTTCTGAATATCCTTACAGAACTTTCTTAACCGTAAAACTCAGTTTACTTGAGAGCTTGCTCATTCATATATATATGGAAGCTCTTTCGTCCTATTGTAGGATGAGTGGGTTATTCGCATAATAACTCGGGATGATTCCATATACACCATACACCTCTCCTTTGAAAGGGTAATCTTATTGCTCTCTATTTCTCATTCTGATCATCATCTATCATTCATCATATCTATCTCATCTATCATACATTCTACTCTCTTCATTCATAGTATCTATAGTATATGGGATCTCGTCCTCGTTCTCGTGAGTGTCGTCCGGTCGGTCTCGTTTCGCCCTAGGACGGGGGGGTCCTCTCTCTCATCTCTATCTACTCATCTATCATCCATAAAACATCTCAGCATTCTCATCATCTCTCTCTCTACTCTCATCCTCATCACTCTCTCCTCAAGTCATCCTCCTCTTTCTTGTCTCTCTCTCCCTCACGTCCGTCTATCTCTCGTCATCTCTCTCTCTCTCTCAATCTTCTTCTCTTGGCGAAATAATAATTTACATTCTCTACTTTCTCACTCTCACACACTCATCTCTCTCTACTCCTCTCTTCTCTCATCTCCTCTATCGCTCTCTATCTCTCTTCCTCTAATTTTATATCTTTCGTCGTACAACCTTGAAAGAATAACACCACTCTATATTACCGTCTAATTTTGGAGTACATCTATACCCTTTTGATAAGGACTCCCCAGTCGTTTTGTCCCGTGTTTTCATTTGAGGGAGAGTTATGACCGTAAAATGATTTTTTTTTACTTAGTTTAAAAAAATCAAATTCATCTTTTACCTTTATTGTTCCCTC
>JABUQX010064865.1:0-22500 GCA_015478945.1 Trachelipus rathkii
ATATAATATGCGTTAGGTCGAGAAGTGATGGGGCTTTGCTATATGATTTTACAAGTTTGGAGATAGAAATTGAACAACAGAACCATATTCAGAAGGTGAAATGTGAGATTTGCAGAAGTTTGAGGTAGAGTATGTATTTTTGGTCATAGAATGCCATAATAAGAGTTTACTGTACTAGTTAAGGGAAGTAATAACCCAAGGAGTATTACGCAGCACTGGGTTTGATGAAATAGCCCCGTTTTTTGATCATTGACTAAGAGTATTCCACCTGCAACGGATTCGAGCTGAATGAATTTGACGGAGTGGATTGGAGAACGAGAGAATTTTTCGGCTAAAACTACTACACATGATACGTGACAACTGTGTATTCTACCTGAATGCTGCAGGAGATACCAAGCACGATCGAATCACATTGGATTTATTACTAGATATAGAGGAGAGAGAAGTAATTTGAGGTTGTTGGGAGATAATGTGGAATGGAATACGTTGCTAGTTTATACATTACACTGAATTATTGGCATCTCCTCCTTGATGAATTTGAATATATTTATTATTTTTAATACATTCAGTTGAATTAGTATCCTTAACTGAGGGTATGACCAATTTGCTATCATCTATCTTGGCAAATTGTAAACGCTTGTATATTATAAGTCTGATGTCTGATAGATATTAATATTTACATTTATGTGAAGGGAACAGCCAATGTGAGCCTATACAGAACTTTGACGGAGACTACACACGATGTCGTCCTATACATTTCCATTAATATAATACCTGTTGTCGATAATATTGCTCATATATAATTTATTATGTTATTATATTATATATTTTATTGTTATTATATTATTATATTATTGATTATTATTATTAATTAGTTTATTTATATTATTATTATCATTAATTATGATAAATGATTAAGTAAAAAATTGGCTAATTTAACTTTATGTTCATTTATTTCATTTCCTTTTATTCAGTTTTAGGAATTTAGATATTTTATATTATTATATAAATTAGTATATTAATGTCATAATTAAATTAATAATCTTAAGGAATTATCGATATTACTTATTGATTATTATTAGCTGATGGATAATATTATAGAAATAGCGGGAACAGAAGGAAGAACAATTAGAGGTTACTTAGATTTATTATGTTAAATTTTACCTTTAGTAATTTATCTTAATATATTTTTATTGAAGGTGGGTGATAGTATATATATATATATTATATATTAATTATTTTTATTATCATTATTTAATTGAATTTAATTATTAGTTATTAAGAGACTAATTAAGTCAGGAAAATTTTGATCTGCTTATAATTAAGTTTCGGGGAGGGTTAGAACCCTGACCGCGCTCACCCGCTGTCTTACAGCTTTGGTATATAATATGTATAATATAGATATATATTATATTAATAATGGTAATTATATATATATATATTATGTTAATATATAATAATGTATAATATACATATATAAATAAATATATAATATTAAATAATACTATAAATAGTAAATATAATATATAATAGTATGATATATTATTATATATATAAATATTATTGTATATTTATTCAATATTTTTAAATATACTTATTATAGTTTATTTTAAAACAAAGAAAATTTTATTATATCTATCTATTTATGTATTCAATAAGGCAACTAAGATAATTGAAATTTACGGTAAATAACGAGGATAAATGAACAAATGAAGTTCACTTGACAATATGCTATATAATGTATACTAAGATAATGACGATTAACGGTCAATCCGGTCATGTGCTCATCGGTCAAGTCGAGTCATATAGTAACACGAAATGTATACTTATAGTACGTCATCGTCATCGCATTTACGCAAAAATTTCATATGTTTCACTATTATATATATTTATGCTAGTATACTATATAGAATAGTATAATTATATAGTATAATATAAGATATAGTATATACTATATACTGTATATTAATACTATAATATATATTAATTATATATTTATTATATATATATACTAGTATATATATAACTATATATATATATATTATATATTAATATAGTATATTATATTATTATATTATAATACTATATATATTATAAGTATACAGTATATGTTAATAGTATATATGATATCCAACAGTTACATTTTTGCCGTTTAATATATAATAAGTATATGGTTGGATTAGCATTAAGAGTATCTTTAAACAGATTGTATTCTTATCAGATAGACACAACTATCTATATATATACTATATTAATATTTATATATATTAATATATATATATATATATATATATATAATTATATATTATCTTTCAATATAGAAAACTCTTTAATATATCTATTATATTTTCCAAAGCTGCACTTTCCTTGCCTTCCTTCACCTTCCTCTTTGCCCCAAGATTGGGAGAGTGCTGTACAAGCATCGTAATAAGTAAAAGGCAGTCGATGGAGAACATGAACAATAACGTCAGAAAAGAAAGCAGCGCTTACCGCCTACCTCTGTTAAGTCACATATATATATAGTGAATATGTGTCTCACAGACAGAAAATCGACCCTAAGGCAATCATATGTGGTGATACCAATATTGTGGGCTCTTATGTTTTATTGATAATTGTGCGAGATTTGTGCACATCATCCATAACACTTATATGGTAAAATCGTCAATTGTGATAGTTTCATTCCGTGCGCTCACGGTAGGAACACAACCTAATCAGACCGAAGGCGCCACAGCAAAAACCACTCGCCTTTATCCTCCTTCAAATAACACAGAACTTAGCAACTTTGTGTTAGCTCTTGCTCAGAGAACTATCACACTATTGATATATGCACTCGCGAAGCACTTTGCGGTTAAGTAAGGTTAATCAGCTAGTTTAAACAGGAACTTACTCACAATCCACTTTCTTCTATACGGTTCATACCGCCATCACCAGCGGGTTACGGTGTGACAACAAATTTATAGGGCTCCGAGACTCTAACTATAAGACAGTTAGAGCGCAATCGCACTTAGTACCCTGATCATTATACATAAAAATGTAACTAATGGTTTGAACATATTCAACGGTTACCAATACTACATATCCAACATCACATTCGAAAGGCTTAAATAGTGTCGTCACAATATCAGACACTTGTCTATGAGTCTGCGCATCCTATCACTTTATATAAACATATAATTACACGCTGGGATGGAGATCCTGCATTTTACAAATTTAAATTAAGTGTTACTGCTTATCCACCGTTTAATTTGAGGTGTCACTCATACCTTATAACATATCACCTAAACCAATATCAAACTAATTATATGCGGCAATCCTCTACGTACTACTTCTGTTACATAGTCGAGAACAAGATTCAGCTCAGAAAGCTTATGATACAACTAATTCTAGTGAATTGATGGATAAGAGTGCTGAGCTCGCGAATCAATGCCATTCTCACACAAGATATAACGAAATACACACAATCCTGTTAGGGTTCTCCTTATTCAAAGCTCACAAATACACATAGAAAAATTGTTGGAATAAATCCACAAAAATTCATCAATAAATTAGATATGAACTCACTCATATAAGTTTTTATAATAATGATAATCCAACGGAGGTATATAATAGCCAAAATTTATATATAAACTATATAATAGAAGACCTAAAGTAGATTGCCATATTAGCCAGGATATTATTATAAATAAATTTATTGTAAACAAATAATGTTTATAATAATAAATAAAAGAATACGAAAAATATTTTATCACTCATAGTAGAATATCTATACTAGTAGAGCATTTTTATAACAATTATTTGATAGTTACCGATTATTTAATGTAAGTATATATATATAGAAATAGATTTATGAGTGAAATTCTTACCGAGATATAGGCGCTACTGTAGTTGAATGGAGCGAGTAGAGAATGGGGTAGAGAAAGGGAAGGGGATATCGTTAATGAAATATTTTGCTATAATATAAGTGAAAATAGATGTATCCAGTGTTGTTTGGGAAGCCTTTATCCTTGTACTACATTTTCACATTTTCTTACGCTATTTGTCTCTTTTTGGTCAAGAATTGGTATGTGATGTGGGTTGCTGGCGATATCTGTGCTTATACGTGTGGTAAGAGAAGGAGGTTCGAGTAAGATAAGAAAATGATCAAAGTCGAAGAAAGAAAGTATTCCACTAAAGCTTACTCACGCACTCCATACGAGATTTACGCACATTAATTAGTAGAAAAGTATAACCTCCGTTCTGCATTAGCATAGTAAAATTGACCCACACTATGAGTAGAATTCATGGGACAATAAAATAAAAGAACAAGAGAAGTATGTCGGTGCTAATTTATGCAAAAATTATTGTATTCAGGAGCAAGAGAAAAAAACGTGTGGTCGCAGACGGTGTATCCTCTCAATACTAGGTCTGCAATAATCTGTGTTCTAAGTTTGGGAAGAAGATTTCGCACGTAGGGGGGCGCGAAACATCACATGAGGTGTGGCTCACATACAGATTCACAAATCAAAGATTACGCCATAATTTTCCGGCCATTAACTTCTAAATAACAAAGATCATTGACGTATATGTTATCAGGGCATTATAATGCACAAGTCATTCTCTTCTCAACATTATACTTTCGTGAAATATCAACATTCTCTGTTAGTGAAACATAGTCTCTATATCCATCTTTTCTCTTCTGTATCCTCGAAGCATGCTCGGCCTCGTGCGCTCAAACCAAGCGACACTCACAACACTATACATTAGAATCCTCGTCATTAATCGCAATCCGTGATTCCTCATGGTACAGTGGTTGGGAATAACGCTGGCGCTCTAGTCACCAAGTGAAGCTCAAACACAATAACGGTCAACATTCGATTCATTTATTGTATTCTTTGGGTTTACACGTGTTCCTTTCCACAGCCTATACACTGCTCGTTTAATTCGTTTCATTTCTCATTTTATGATTCTATCTCTATATACCTGTCGACTCACCTACGATGCACAGTGGATAGTAGGCAGCTTGCAACGAAGGAGGTGCCGCTCTTAAAGATATAAGACTATTTTATAAGTAGTGAATATAGCATGCTTTATAATATAATATACTATCACAAATTGATTGTAATTTAAAGTATTTAGCCTTATACGAGTATGCTTAAATTGTAATACAATTAGAAAATTATCGGACTCAAAAGTATGTAGTAAGTGATAATGTTTGATTAATCTGATTTTGGAGTGTTTGAATTTAAAGTGTCTAATAAGAAGTATGATCCTCAATGTCGGTATGTTAATAAACTGGTATTTAATTTCAATCTTGTAGTAAATAGTATTAGTATGAGTTAACAGGTAGGATAAATATTCTTGTCATGTGAAGATATTCAAGGAGGTTGCGAGTCTTTGTGCTATATGAGCTCACATAACTATGGTGGGTCATGGATAGCTACAGAACAAATAGCTAGACGAAGAGAGTTCGAATATTTGCATGTCAAATAGAGCGATCTGTTCTTATGATTTTTTGATACTGAAAGTTATCTTTTAAGTGCAGACGTATGACGAACAATACACAAGTCAGTAAATTACTCCAGAGTGACTATAAATCAGATGTGGAAATTTAGGCTTATCCTGTGGGTAGCAAAGGAATGGAGTTGTAATTGAAAAGATGAATAGATAACTCAACAAATTGGGATAGTGAAATAGAATATGAAGAGTAAGGGAGGAATATGGATATAGTAGTTCTCTGCCTTATATAGAGAGTATTGTTGGTAGGTTGATCTCATTATTATGTATGGAGTGAGGAGGGATTCACTCAGTGAGGGATATGCAACTGAAAGTTGGTCGTTCCTAGTGCTTTATGTGCAGATGTTATATATAACTTTAAGGAGTTTACACGATATTATAGTTTAATATTATCTATCACTTATGGTAACCTGGTTTATGGACTAGATAAACCAATTGTAAACGATATGGTTGCAGTGTAGAATTATAATCCAAATGTTTCTCAATTATATTTTCGTGTAACATATACACAAGAAGAAGTATGACTTTCTAACTTGTGAAGAAAAGATAAGTAAGGAAATGAATTTATTAATCAGCTATCGGACTTATTCGAGAGATTAGTTATTCAGAGTATTCACTATATACATGATGAAACAGACAAAGCACCATAAGCATAGAGGGATAATAAAAATTATGATAGCGGAGTGTTAGCTTTGATGAGAATTGACCTAGATAATGGTAAGCTCCAATAACAAAGGGATATTTTTCCTAATTAAAAGTAGAAAGTTAGTAAGGTAATAAGATATGAATTACTATAGATGAAAGAAGATTTAAAATTAAATAGATATATTTTAAAGGGAATAAGGTGAATAAACACTAATATGAAGAAGATTTCAATTTAAAAGTAGATAATCAAATGCATAAATGGGAATAATCTAGCATCGTTATGCTAACAATCTAACTTTTGTTTCCATCGGTATCTTAGTATTTTGGTTGAGGTGGGATGGATAGCTTTCCAGAATTGTTATAGTGTTATTTTTTAATGTAAGAACAATATAGAATGATAAATTTGTTTAAATAAGGTGAACAATCATTCTCTTAATCTTCGCGAGTAGATCTATATATTGAATATATAGAATTATGCATACAAAAAATGAGGTTTATCGCGCAGGCCTAGGTAGAAAAGAGAATGGTGGCTATATATATCATAAATTAAACACTAGAGAAAAATGCTAATATTTAAATGAAATTTTCTTCTTGTAGTAGCTGAGGCATGGATTGTATCACACATCTCGTTATATGTGGTGTATTTAATCTTGTCTTGTTGTAATAGTCGACATTAGCTTTTACAGATACTTGAGAAGTGGGTGGGGTGTGGGTACGGGTGGAGGGTAAGGGTGTGGGTGGTGGTAGTGGTGAGGTGTAGTGAGAGTGGTGGTGAAACGTGGAAGAAGTCAGTGGGGTGTGGGTTGGGGGGTGGAGAGTGAGTAGATTTAGTGGGTAAGTGAATGAGTAAAGAGTGAGGGGAGTTATTCGTGTGTAGTGTGCATTTCTCTTAATTTATCCACTTATAAATATTGATAGGAAAATTTTTCTTTTATTTTTACGCTCTTTATGTTCAGTATATTTTGCTAAAAACTGAAAGCTTTAATCATCCAGTTCTACTAATGTCTCTCTATAACATTTAGAATTTATCAAAGTATTTATGCCGCAATATCTTCTACAAGAAGATATGAAATATCAGTAATAACTATTTATATACTTATCTGATAAGTAAAAAAATACTATCCCTGGAAGAGAGAACATGTGTATCGGCGACAGGAAGACAATTTAAATTTTTTTAATTTATAAATGTTCCTTATTATTCATTCTTGTATACGCTTTGTTGATTTGTGTATCATTTAAATACCTAGCTTCAACCACTACTTTTATGCTATTTGAGAGAAAGAGAAAGCAGTTACTTGGTTACACATGAGTGGATTGAAAGATTATCAATAAGGTGGTTAATTAATTATTATTATTATTTATTATATAATTTATATTTATCTTGATTAAAGCTTTAAGGGTATTGATTCTGTGATTTGTTTAGTATGGGTAGGTGTTCATGAAGTATGGATAGTTATTTTTGATTGTAAATTTGATTATATAGATAGATAAGTGTCGCGGGAAAATCACAGATTAAGTAACTGATGTATGCTTTATGTTTAAGTATCCTTAGTGGTTAGGGAAAGTGTCAATAATATGGTATTATTTTTAGTTGTGCAATAAGAGTATATTTAGAGCACTAGGTATTCACTATTTAAAAAGAGTGTTTGTAGATTATGGATTGTTATTAGTGATAGTATATTTTTTATACACCCATTGTGGTATAAACCATTCCAAGGTTTATAATCATACATAAGATAATCTATTATAGTGTATGTAGGAATATTTTTCTGTTTAGATAATTTTACATTATCGAACAGAATATCATAGAATAAAATAGGTAATTTAAAGGTGAAGATATGAGGGTATGATGTGTAATGGTGTACCTTAGTGCTGTTATAACATAGTTGAATAGCTTAATGACTTAACATTACATATTAACATTGAGTGATCAGATTAGCTATTCCAGATGTGACATAGAAGCAAGTAGGTAAGTTTAGGGCTTTCTAAGTATTTTAATTTTTTCTCAAAATACTGACAGGGAAGATAGTTTCTTGTGTAAGACTTTATGTGTTCGTGAGTTTACCTTATGTTAATAGTTATCTAAAGATCGCTAAGTAAATAAAAGATATTAAACTCGATGGATGTCTCATGTTCTTTTTTACAGAGAGCATAGAGGAATTAGAAGTAGAGGCCTCATTCATGCGAAAACGGACTCACTGGTAGGTAGTGGGTAATAAATTAAGACGGGCGCGTATGTCCTGGTATTTCTCGAAGAATAGTTGCTCATGCTATTCTCGGTTAGGAGTATATGATAGGTTAATAGATCGATGGTAACTTTTTGAGGTTACGCTATTGGCTATCTGGCACAGTATGAATAATGCAGTTATATGCTCTTTGTTATCAGGTATTGCTTATGGTTTATAATGTCGATTTTCTATGTGTGAAAATAGGTAAGCTGCTCTTCGAGCATAACAATCGGGATAGAGACTTCTAGGGACTTTGCTATAGGTAGCGAGATCACCCTTCTTCATCTTAAAGGGATGGAGCGGAGGATGAGTTCGTGGCTATTCAATCTATATAATCGTGAGTGATGTTTTGTCGGTTAACGATATGGAATATCATACATGATATATATTTTTTCGGTATTTGGGTTATATTTTTGTTTGTTTGCTCGAAGTTCTTTCTTTTCCACGTATTTGTTGAAATAGTCCTGATAGACTCATTAGATAGAGTAATGTTTTATAAAAGAGATGAGTGAGATGATGTGAAATAATTTTAATAGATATTGAGAGTCATGCACTTGAGTTTTCTAATTGTACTTCCAAGATTAGTATAAGGAATAGCGAATCTGTTAATTATAATAGAAGATAATAATCTACTCTTATGATGTGTATAAAATGATTGTCAGTAATTTATGCTGTGCGTTTTGTATGGAATATGACTCTTTCAATGTTGTGGGTGTGTTGTTGGCTACAATGTGACGATAGGTTTGGTATGACTGGCAGATCTGGGCTCTTTATGAGAGGGACTCTACTTCATAAATGTAAGTATCTTAGATTGTCCTTTTTGTATTTGTAGTGCGGGTGAGCACTTGCGAGTTCATGAAATATATGTTGTGTGTTATCATGCTCTTGTGATACTCTGTAATCGGTTCAATCCCTGCTCTGAAATCAAAAATTAAGGATTACCATTAATAATTTTTGATTAGGTATCGACGATCGTAGTCTGAGATGGGTCAAAGTCTCAGATAGGTGTGACTTAAGGGATACGCATTCAATAGCTGAAATGATTAGGAGAAGAAATTAAATAGTGAGTGAGAATTAAAATATACCAGGATTGGTCAAGAAAATATCGATGGTGGAGGAAGGTATCGTGTAGGAATGAGGTAATGATTTATGTCTCGGCTTTTTGAGGGAAATATTGTGATAGTCTCTTTGGAATATCACTCGAATTCACTAGGTAGCACTCAACTTTCCCCAGAAACCAGGTTGAAACATCAAACCATTACTTGACTCTAGCTGAGAGAGCATAAGTTAATGCTGGGTGACTAGATCATAGTCGAAGTCGATCTCAATATAATCTTGGCTTCTATTCAGTCTCTGATAGATATTCTGAGACGCACATTTAATTATTCAACGTATAGAATTCAAAAAGGCTTGAATAATAGATCTCGATATCTGCTAAGGCAGTCTATGAGAATGATTTTTCGTTGAATTGAAGAGCAAAGTGTGATTTCTGGATTTGTGTAAGAGGGGCACTAAATAACTGCGTGGACGCTACGTGTATGATCACTTAAAGCCTGATTGTCTGAAGCAGATTAGATCATAGAAACATCTTACTAGTCGGGCTCAAATTTTTCAGAAATTATTGTCTCTCTATAGGTATTCTAGATTAATGAGAATAAAATTACTCGTTGATAGTTGATCTATTGGGCTTAACGTTCTATCGCTACAAAGTATAGACGCAATATTTATTATTATTGAGTTTAGGAGTAACTGGCCTGTTTGCAGAACTTTATGTTCGCCTTAAAAAGAATACTTGAGTAGTTTGACATTGTGGACAGATGTTGCGGTCGCACGGTTCTATAATTGTCTTGTAGTGACATCTAGTATAAATTTTGATAATAATTGTTACTTGTCTTACAATACTAGGGAACAGCCTTGAATACTCGATAGACTAAAGTAAAATATCAGTAAAATGGAAGAGCGCCTTAGCTATAAGATTGCTCGATATTTATCAATATCGTCAGTGAAATAGCTGGATAGAATCCAAGTAAAAAGTTGATTGCTGAAGACCTTTGTAAAATTTTTGATCACAATCTTCATGGGAGCTTTTCTGCTGCTGTACGCGGTAAAGTGAAACAAAAAGTGTCAATTAGAGTCTCATAATGATTTATAGTCTAAAATTTTATCATACGATTGCTGTTTCTCGAGTGTATCATCATGTAGCAATCTTCTGCTATTAACGCTGCTAATTATATCTATATAAAATGTAGTGAAAAACAAATATTTTAACATGTGTTTTTCAAAACAAGCTAGTTTTTTTTCATGAAAAACGTTTTTTCTGCGAGGAAACTAACGAGGACTTCTGTTTTGTATACGTCGTTTCTGAGTAACCCTAGACTCCTCGCGCTGGCTGTATCTATCACAATAATGATATCCCAAAACTCTGGTTCTTTAGCTAACGAAACACTGACTCTAGCATACATTAATCTCTACTAGTTTTTATAGGATATAAAAAAAAATGAAATTAAATTTTCCGCCTCAGGGGAATGCTTGGAAGAGGCTGAATCCCAACAATGTCCTTATCCACTCTTCACCCTGCATGACGTGGGGTAGTTTATATTGGAGTGTACCATTGCAGTTGTCCTATCATATACTTTAGAAATACTGTCGCTCACAGGCTGCTGCGTCATTGTTGCTGTGGCTATAGTAATCTATACTAATAATTTAGTATATCGATTGAAATTATCTATATCCTAACCGTTTAGTATCTGTGACGGACTCTTAACTCATTTCTAATTTCTCATCTTTCGCTTATTAATACTCTCGGACCTTGTGGTTGCATATATGACTGCTTATTAAATGGATATTAGTGTTCTTTAGTACGCTCATATGATCTCTAGCATAACTCCCATCATATTTTCCCTATCTGAGTTCCGCTGCGTTTCATCGTTGTGCTCTCTCTATTCGCAATTTTCATACTATAAGGTTTTTGTAATTGTGTCGTGATAGTGAACGAAACGTTAGGTGTGATGTTCTTCTCGCGTTTTGCTTGATTCTGGGGAGGGCTTAATGATGTGTGTTTGCAGCTTCCTGAATACGCACTTGTCCTTTGTCTTTATCTTCGCTCGTATGTTGCATTCATTTGTGGTTAATGTTTCTATGTATACGGACTCCCAAGTCTGCTTGAACACTACAAGTCTTAGGGTAAGTGAAGTATATTCTCTTTTGTCCTCTTGGTCGTATTGAAATGCATTAGAGTTTTGGGGTGAATTGGTTTTCATGTACGCATGTACCCAGCAATGGCATTCTGTCCTTCTAGTACTTCACAATACATCAGCTGGGAAGATCATCGTGATCTCAATTGCGTGCTATGTTCCAGAATTGACCTTTGGGGAGGCAGTGGTGGCAGCTTCATATCGGTTTATAAGTTCTCTGATCTTCTTTCAACTTCTAAACCTTATCCTTACACTGGTTACAAACTCTTTCGTTCTCGGGTTCTCCTCATAACTTATTCTGTAACCTGCCATTCCTTAAGTCTTTCTGGAAGCGCCCCCCCACGGGCGCAGCCGTACAGTAAAGGAAGACATTTTTGCATTTTGTGCCGCAAATAAAACCGCCTTGCGGTCGTACTTCCTTGATTTCCCTTTAAATAAAAAAAATAAATTGTTTTAAATAATTATTGCTTCAATTGGAAAGGTCCCTCAAAGTGCGTAGAGCGCATAACAGAGGTGATTGTCCCTGGCATGGAAGCGTACATTCTATAAGCTCATTCCCTTCAACTAGAAAATAACACTTGGTTTAACTCTGCTTGTTCTCGTGATATCTGCCACAGGGATGCAAGTCTTCAGGAACTATCATCATCTTCAACCTCCAGAAACCTATGCAACTTATATTTCATCCAAGAATCTTCCAAAATTTATTCTCAATGACACTAAAATCTTTTCTCCATAGAAAATGCAATAATCTTTATAGTTCATATTCCCCACTTATATTCTGATATTTTGCAAAAGAATGTCAACTTTAAATCTGCTCCCTCCATCCTGTATGCCTCAAAACACATCTGGGGTTATTCCACTCTCACAACTCACCTTAAGAAGATGGAGTCTATGGTCCCTTGGTCAATCTTATCCACTCTCATGTGATATTAAAATCTCGTTATTACGCTCGCTGCTCTTTACTATCGCTATCATCATAGTCGAGTATCATTACTCAAAAAAGTAACTTCATTACATAATGTTAATAATAAGTAACTTTATTACAGTTTCATCATTCTTTGTAACAAAATGTAATGACAATTAGTTGCAAATTACAGTTACTTTTATTAAAAATCTGTTTAACGTTGGCAGTAATCAGGAATTGATTGTGAATGTGTGTGGGTTTGATGGTGCAAGAAGGAATAGTATTTAGGAATGAGGGTCATGTAGGTAAGGAGGAGGTAGATGGTAGGAGCGAAAAAAGTTGAAGATGGTAAATCTGCAGGTATCAAGATGAATTACTGGTGAATGATCAAGAACGGGAGGCGAGATGGTGATTGATTGGATTTGTTAACTGTGTAACAAAGCGTATATGGGGGGTAATAGTTCACGCAAGGATTGGAGGGAGAGCAAACAATAGTACCCTTATATAGGCCCATGTGGGTCGATAAGGTAACTGTAGGATTTATAGGGAATTAGTTTATTAGTGTTGTAGGGAAGATAATATGCTTGGGTATTTTTGGTGCGAACGAGAGTTCGAGTGACTGAAGAACTTGATTGGGAAGACACTGGTGACGTTAGGAGTGGTGGGGATGGTGTGGATCATCTTTACATGAAAAATGATTGAGAAAAATGAAGGAGAGAAGGATAAATTGTATTTCGGTTTTATGGAATTTGACAGGCGTATGATAGGATTAATAGGGAAGCTCTATGGCAAGTGGTAGTGATATATGGTGGGGGTAGGCTTCTTGAATGGAATCAAAAGTCTGTATGCGATAGTGAACGTGTGTTAGAAATAATGGTGTCAAAAGTGATTGATTTAATATTAATAGCGTGAAAAGGCAGGGTTGTTAGTCTTGCCCCCCTTGTTTGGGGGTTTTTTATCAAGTTTGTATATGGAAGGGGTTATAAAAGAATTAGAGGGGGGACCAGGAGATGGTGTTAGATTGATTGATGAGGAATGGAAGAGAGTGTAGGGTCCCTACCTATTATATGCGCGGATGATTTGGTCGTGTGTGGTGAATCTGAAGGGGAGTATTAAAAGGATTGGGGAAGAAGGATTTTTGCAGGGTGGTGTAAGAATGATGGGTTGAAAGTAAATGTAGAAAAGTAAAGTTATTGTTGTGAGAGTATGGCAGTCCTCAGTGTGAAGTTTGTTAGAGTGTGCAGCTGAAAGTGTCTAGTTAAGATATTTAGGGAATGATGGTTGATGAAAAGGGGAAGGATTATGCGTGTTGTAGAAAGTTGTGAGGCAGGGAAGGTTCTGGGTGCAATAGAATCATGAGTGGATGTGAAAAGGAATAAGTCTGAGTGTGCTAGGGTCTTACATGATGGTATGCCATTACCCGTGCTAATGTACTGGAGTGAGACTATGTGGTCGGATATAAGAGGTATATGATTGCTAAGGGTGTAAACATGTGTTGCAGATGAAATCTTAAGGGGCGTGATTAGTTAAGAAGGATGTGATGGAAAAGAGGGAAGTGAAGTATTAGAACAAGTGTGTGGTGTGAAGAAGGGATGGACGATGAGAATGAAATGGAAAGTATGGTGAGGATGGTTGGTGCATGGTGGAAGGGAGAATTGATAGAGCGGGTGGTTCGTAGCGGTGTGTGGTGAGTGTGTGTGGGAACCGACCGGCTGGGTGATCGAAGAGACAAAGTTGATTGAGTCAGTAAGGGGATGTTTTGCAGGAGGAAATGTGAGTTTGGCAGAGGCGAGAAGAAAGTGTATAATAGGAGTATGAGAGAATGGCGGGGTGTTGTAGGGGGGTATGTTTGGCCGACTGGGCGGGCGGGGGGGACGGACTATGGGGTGGTACGGGATTACGGCCGTAGATATGAGGATGCCGTGCGGCGGTCGGTGAGCTCGAAAGGGGGATTCTGATTGCTAACGGAAGGGTTGGTGTTACTATGTGAATTGGTCGACAGAGGGGGGGTAAGGGCTGGGTTTGCTTTTCGAGGTTTTTTAACTATATCCCTACGAGTCTGCATCACTGACCAAGTCGCGGCACTACTGCCCAATCTTGGGGGAGAGAAGAGGTATGTTGAGTAAGAGAGAAAATGATAGTATATATGATATGATTGATATAGGTAGTATAGTATGTATATAGAGAAGTATGAGTTATGTAGTGAGGGTGATAGGTGGGGGTATATTATAGGATGATATATATATTATATATTATATATATTATATGATATATATTATTATATATATATATATCTAGATTATGTATATAAAGAGTGGTAATAATCACCGGGTTCAAACAGACTGCCAGTGGGCATTGGATTTCGGAGCTTGTAACATTCGATTCATCAAGGCCGACGCTTGACTTCAGAAATCGTTGATTGAACTAAAATATATAGCCGGACAACATCGGGCTGCACAAAATAAGATGTAAGTGTGAGTACTTCGTGGGGTTTGCCTCAGCCATCCGCTCTGTACAAGAAGTGCTGACGAAGAAAAATGTGATGATGTGAGGTTTATCACTAACCGAAAGTTGTATTTTGCTTCCGAATCAGTGCTACAAATCACAAATATTCAGGCGTATGAGTCAACTAATATTGACGATGAGTCGGAAGAATTTTATGGGGATATTCCAGAAGCGTAAGATCGGGAAAAGTGCCACTAAAATGTTATAATGGGTAAATTTAATGCTAGAATAAGGTAAACAAGAAATGGTGAGAGGTTAATTGACCTATTTGAAAGTGGTAAGAAGGTCATAAAGGGGATGGGTTAGACAAGGTCTATACCTCCTAAATTCATTTTATATGATGAATAAAGTCAGAGGGCGAGACGCGAGACTCGAGTTCGAATCTCGGTCAGGCAGGATCAGTCAGGAGATTTTCTGTAATATTTAATAACAGCTTACGGCATATTGTATTACACTAATTTCAATACCCACATATCACTAAAACCACATAGCCAACACATTCATACATATAACAGAACATTCTATTATAACATGCAAAAATACACTGTCTCTATCATTGCTTCTAGCTATAAGACAAGTCCGCTCATGGTAGAGATGTGAACGATTCATATTCTTTATTGGCTATTGATAGAATATTCTTCCATTAGCATCCCACTATGAGCTCCGAGTTGGCTAGTGATCTGCATCTGAGCCCACTAGATTATTCCTTGCATTATAAATATAATTATACAACTATGTTATGAAAAGCTACATAGTAACACAATTATCCTTCGACTCATAGGAACACTAGCCGCGTGTATTGAGGTAAATACTGAGAAACTCCTTGAGAGATAGATGGATATAGAATGTGCAGACAATAACATACAACTAAACTAACTAACAATACTCATACATTCAAATCTAAATTCGATAATCCTAATTACTATAACATAATCAATACACGTAATTTGAAATATGTTTGTCATTTAATATAATAATAATATAATAATAAAATATATAATAAATTTATATTATATATACTACTATATATATATAATATATTATATTATTATGTGTGGTTATGTGTGATGTGTGTGTGTGTGTGTGTGTGTGTAGTTATGTGTGGTGATGTGGTGTAGTGTGTGCGTATGTGCGTTAATAAGTGTGGTAGGAGGGGTAGTAAGTGAATGTATATAGTAAGGTTATTATGTGATAGATATGCGTGCAAAAAGTCTATTTTATTAGTTATATATAAACTTTTATATTAAATTAAGCTCCTATGACGTAACGTTCACAATGTCTTATGACACTCTTATAACACCACCGTAAACTGAAAAATTAATGTTAGTTTGTGAGCACACTTAATCATGCAACTCCTGCCATTCCCCCATCACTCACTCTCTCACGGGCGACGCGAATCCCGCCACCCCACATCAAAAAAAGAAAAGGTAAGAAGAAAAGAACAAATCAAACTCCAAAAGTGATAAAAGTCAATCTAACTGCAAAGATTTTTGTCTTTTGCTATATGTTTACTTATATCTTTTCAGCTCCCGTAAAGATAAAATTTATGAGGTTGCATAGAGGAAATGTAGCTAAATTATTAATTGAGGAGCAATCACTTAAGAGTACACCCCTTAGTCACCTGCCAACACATTGCCACATCTCTAAGATAAAGTTGCAGAGATGAAGTGTAAAAGTGAGGTGAGAAACCAAACTCCTATTGTTACAAAAGACTTAATAATGATCAAATGATATTCACAATGAAGAATAAATCACATTAGAGCGTGGAGGCTTAATTGACTTGAGCTACACTTATTTATCACACTAACAGTGGACACTTCTATCTTCTTCTCACCCACATCTATATCATTCTCCACAAAATCAATTCACAAAAATGAACGCAAATTATTAGAACTCGCTGCTCTAAAAAGTCTGTTGATTTAGAGAGAAAAACGCGTATAATGTAGAAAGTTATCCTGATTAGTTGTACCTTATTCAAGTTAGACCTCATCCTAAGCCTCACACACAAACATCGACATAATCCGACTCGCGAAATGTCAAGTATTTTTAAGGGTGATTCCATACTTTTGTTTGGATAATTAAAAATTGCAAAAAGTGATTGATGGCTGTTTTTAAATTTGAGAAGCAACAAAAATTTTTATTTAGTACTTTTTTCCTTAATTTAGTTTTTATTTCAGCATCTAATATTAGATTATTTATTTTAAATGTATATATTATATATATATATTATATATATATATATATATACTATTAAATATATATATAATATATTTATATATATATCATATATATATATATATAAAATATATTAATATAATATTTATTATTAACTAGTAATATATATTAAATTAACATACTGTAATAGGGTGATTGTGGCAATATTATATTAATTAATATATTTAATATATATATTATCTATATTTACTTATATATATATATATATATTAAATATTAATATATATACTATATTAATATATTTAATAGAATCATGATTTTGTTGCAATATCATTAAATGGCAAGATGAAAGATAAACTCAATACAATCAAACAGTAATTCTTTACCAAACGACGGTTGGATGGGGCATAACATTGGGACCGATTAATCCTATACTGACCTAATTATCCATTTTATTCTCACGGAGAACTTCGAATTGTAGCAATCGGGAGAAAGGATTGTTAGAAACAGAAATTGTACACTTAATTCTAGCCAAGGGTAATTTTATTAATTTTTCATATATACACTTTTGACCATAATATGCATTTTTCTTCATTGCAAGTTCTTTTTTTATTGCCTTTCACTTACCCCCTCGCTCTGGGCCCCTGAAGTTGAGCACCCAGAAGAAATGTCGCTACTGCGACTAGCGGGCGCCAAAGATCTATAGTGGAGATGGAATTTTCCTGTCATTAAAGTGAGTAAGCGGGAGTGTCTATTAACAGTTCTAGCTGGTAAAGGACTTTTAGAAGGATGCTTGATTAATTTTTGTTTTGGAATCTATAGTGAGTGTTGAATATTGGTAAACAAATGTCTTTGTTTCTTATCAATATTTCATAACAATCGGTTTTTAAAATAATTTTGAGATAATAGAAAAAGGATAAATATATAATAATATATATCTATTAGCGATGTGTGTGAAATGGGTTTAGATCTGTGTGAATGTTAGCTGGAGGATTGTTTAGTTCTTTAAGGTTAGAGTGAAATATTCATGTTTTCATAAAAGAGACATATTGTGAAAACATAAATGGTTATAAATATTTGCGTGGAATTGGATGGCTTAAGTGCCCAGGTTCCCAAGTACTCAGGTGTTTTAGATGCGAGTTTGATTTCTGATCAGGTTCTACAGCATTAGAGTTTTTAAGTTATGTAATGATGTTTTAAAATGTTTCGAGAGTGAAGGGAATTTGTTGGGATGTTTATTTTTATTTTTCTGAGACCATTTCTGATTTTCCTACCTATTGAATTAGTAGGTCTGTGAAATTGAGAGATACTCGGAGATTTTATTCATTGCGAACAGCGAGAAAAAAGATAAGGAAAGATGACAGAGATTGTAATTCATATAGTGTTTTATGAAAAGGATTTAACGTTTATGAAAAGTGGGAATTTTCATTAAGACGCGGAATAAATGATTTGTCTTTTTTTCCGTGATTGAGTTTGCGATAAATTTATGCTAGTTGCGAGTTTTCTTCTTTTTGAAGAGATACGCTATTCTTCCTATAATAGTTACGCTAGTACTATGATGATTGTGGATTTGGTAAATTTGTCTTTTAAAAAATCGCTTATTTTTCTCGCATTCAATTGATATACCAATGAGGATTTTACAGGGGAGTATATAGTCAGGGTTTGAGTACTTCCTGTGTCCTTGGGAAGTGTATCTTTTTACGGCTTCAGTAATTTGCTTTGTAAAAAAAATTATTAATTATAGTTCTATATATTAACATAATATATTAAATATATTAAAGATAATTAATAATTATATAATTAGAGATAATGCTAAAGAAGGACACGGGAGAGCTTTACAATTTACTAGTCATGTTATTGTATTGTTTTGCCGAAGTATGTCTGTCGGAACTCTGGTGAGGAGAGCTCGCTATGACTGAAGTGAGCTTAATACTTTAATTCAGGGAGTGAAGCGATTGTCTTTATAGTGTCACATATAATAAATATACCTAACATAATGAAACAGCATTACCGTTACTGATGAATAAATCTTTCAAAGGGGTACTTTTACATGAAAACAGCTGTGATAAATGTAATAATCAATTAAATATAATAAATATTACAAATAATATAATAATGAATAAATAAATATATAATATTATTATCAACTAAATAATAACTATATAATAATAATAATTATTCAATAATAATAATATTAATTATTAATATTTAATTATATTATTATTATTATTATTATTATTTATTATTATTTATTATTCTATTATTTATTATTATTATTATTAATTTAATGTATTAATTACTATTACTAATTAACTCTTCTTTATATCTTATTATTATTATTAATTATTAAATTATTATCTCATTAATTATATATTTTATTATTATTTATTATTTAATATTTAATTTAATTAATTTCTGTAGAAAATTATGTACTTATTAATTTTAAATAATATTTCTTTGAGCTATTTAATTTTAAAATTTCGTTTATCTTGTAATAATTTCTTATATTATCAAGTATTAAAATTAACTGTCTACCCAAGTCCATATGTACTACCTTTAAAGCTACTATATATACTATAATACTATACGGCTATCACACAACAAAACAACTTATAAGGTGATATTTATATTACCAAATATAATTTTATAAATAATATATGGATAAATATCTATTATTCTGTACTAGCGGATATACTAGTTATGACATTTATATATGAATCATAAATAATTATCTTCTCACTCACTATGCGATTTACTAAACTACTTGATATATCAAAACGTTATAATTATCTAATCTCTTTAATATATAAATTTTTATTATTACAGGTTATGAATAATATTAATAATAAGTCATTATATGTATTTAGGTTAAGTATAACTTACGTTTATTTTATTAGTTGCTCTATCACTATAAGTATTATACTTATAATAGTACGTGACTATTGAGGGAAATATCCTTGCACATAGGTACTCCCTATCTAACAATATAACCTCCATCACCGTGAGTGAGAGCTATAAATACTATATTAACTTTTATTATAAATAGCATTTAAGTATAATAGTATTGCTTACAATAACTTTTCATAGTTTATTTATATTATAGTAAAAATATATATATAATTAATAAGTTATATAATAATTCCACTAATATATACTTAAGCAGTTCAGAAAACAGAGAATAAAATAGGTTCATTAACGATATTGTAGTCGCCCGTATGAAGGGTAACACCGGGGGGAGTGGAGAGGGGGTGGACAGCAATACTCACCCACTTTAATTGGGTGAGGCGGCCGACATGGAAATAACGAACTTTTATAAGGCGCTTATCCCAAACCCAGCGGTCGCGACCTAAACGTGTGTTCGTGCAGAATACGATTTATTAATATCGTGCCAGATCACCAGTAGATAATAGACTCCAAACTGCTACCGCGGAGGCTGGTTGATACAGCGTTCCCTATCGTGATGAGAGGCGCCGACTCAACCTCTCTGCGCTCACTGAGCGCGTATATAATTTAACCTCCTCCTATTTCGATACCTATAACGTATTATTTCATACATAACTAGCTATAACATATTAAACCGTCAATAGGCTTAAATTAATCATATAATTGCACAACAAATATTAACGTATCATTATAATAAATATATATTTACCTATATTATTCATTTATCAATATTACAATGTATATATTATACTATACTTTACTACTATTTTAGTGATAAATATTATGGGGTCCATTTTCTATTCCCTTACCAGGTATCACCTATATAGCTTACTATTCTCAGCTGTTTTTATTTTAATCTTTCCCACTTATATTCTTTTACATAGCTTGTGACCGGTATATTAAATTACTTGAGTGGGAGACTATGTGTTCACTATATTGTATATATAGGGTTGCTCTACTATACTACAATACTATATACCTCTATAAATTACATCCCACTCTTAACTATATTCATCATACCTCTGGGTCCCGCGCCGTAAGTTGTTTATAATCGTGATATAGTCTTACTATATAAGTACTTTACTTCATAAAGAAACTAATTATATGATATTCAACCATTATCGCTCCTCTATACGGCCTATTCTACTATTATCTATCCGCTTCCGTCGTTATGTAATAAATTTAGTATAAATAACGTTTCATAAAGTGTTCATAAATCACTAATTGTTTTTTAAATGTTGACTTAACATACACACACTGACATTGGCGTAACATAAGAGATTAGTTGCGACATGCTCTTCTACGAGTTGACACTCATGTCGGTTGTGTTATAGAAGTCTTTTCTTCAAGATGAAATTAGAATCAAAATAGGTGTTGGAAGTCGATTAATTCTCTTCCGCATATTATGGATTATTGCCTGATTGTTGAGGCTTTCTCCCCATATGGTCGTCCTATTTTAAAACCCTCTTTTTGTTTTTCAGGATTCGAGAGCGGTCTATATGTTTGTTATAGGGATTACCCCGGGTTAATATATAAGTCTATGTACCTTGCTACTGAAAGGGCCAGCCATTAGATGTTTATATATAAATCTGTTTAGTTTGAATAAGTATATTTGAATTAGAGAATAAAGTTATTATTATTGGAAATATCAGCAGTAATATTACTCTTTGTGTTTGGCGTAGCTAGAGATTTTTTTTTGTAGTTCATGGCCCCTCTATATGAGAATTTCAGCAGGACATTAATTAAATTAATGGGGGGGGGGGCATGCACCCTGACCCTTCTCAAATTTACTCCTATGCCCTTTGTACATATCTTTAAATATATATTCTGTACACATGTACGTTTCATAACATAATTAACCGCAGACTGGTTACTAAAGTGTTTCCAAAAAGGAGAAATAATTAAAAAATCATGTAATGCTGATTTATTATATTAGGATTTGATAGTGGATGAATTAACATTCGGAAATAGATACTGGGATACTCTACAAGTGACATACATTAAGTATATCTCTGAATCTAAAAGAGAAGTGAAACACCCAATTTTTTAAAAATTATTTCATTAAATCTCAACGATCACGGTACCGTATATCTGATATATCTATAATATATTATAATATATATATATATAATTATTATTATTTAATATTATCATATATATATATTTATAATACTCTATATTTATTATATATAATTTATTTCATATATAATTAATATAAATATATTACTTATATATATTTATATCTATTTAATATAATACTAATTTTCAATATTATATATATATAATCATTATCTTATATATAATTTATAATATGATATATACTATATATAATATACTATATAATATAATATATATAATATTATTATATTAATAATACTAATTATTTTCTATACTAATATTTTTATATATAATT